>PVJC01001075.1:0-101818 GCA_004026665.1 Murina feae | reverse complement strand
AGCATGAGCAGGTTTTGACATGGGTGGCGAGAGCATGAGCAGGTTTTGACATGGGTGGCGAGAGCATGAGCAGGTTTTGACATGGGTGGCGAGAGCATGAGCAGGTTTTGACATGGGTGGCTAGAGTGTGAACAGGTTTTGACATGGGTGGCGGGAGCATGAGCAGGTTTTGACATGGGTGGCTAGAGTATGAGCAGGTTTTGACATGGGTGGCGAGAGCATGAGGTGCTGTTAAATGCATCAGAGGGGTCCACCCACCCAAGACCAGTGTTACCTGTTCTTGCGGGGCCTCCCTGTGTGCATACATGGATCATGGCTCTTGGGGGGAGACTGAGTTTTATTGAGTCTTGTAACCATCACACCAGGCCTAGTATAAGGACTCAGTATATTATCTGGTTGCTGAATGACCGATTGACTGGCAGAAGATGCACCTGAGAGTCCCAAGAGACCAATGCTTGCCGAAAGGCCCCTTAAAGGACTGGACGCCCCCAGAAAACATAGTGGTGAGCTTGTGTGGCACCTGTAAGTCAGACAGATGTGGGTTCAAACCTCAGATCTGCCACTTAAGAGCTGACCAACCTAGGGCAAGTTATTTCACCTATCTGAGCCTCAGTGGTTTCTACTGTATAATGGGGATAATAATAGAACCAAATTCATAAGTCTGTATTGAGATTTAAATTAGATAATCTATGCAAAGTGCACAGCCCAGGGGCTGGCAGGAAGTAGTGCTCCAGAAATTAACAGCTGCAACTGTTATCATTATCATCTTGCTTCCACGCTGTCTGGGGAAGATGGAGATGATTCAATAGAACCCCATGCCTCTCCCGGGCCATCCAGAGGAAGCAGGTAACTGTCGGAGACACCCTACATCTGAGGAAGCATATAGGGTTCTTTGAAATATACACTGACTTCCCAGACCAACCCCCCTCCACTGTTCTGCACCAAAAAGCCATCTGGTGCAGTTCAAATATTGTTCAAATGTAATATTTTGCAACTGTTTTTTAGATAGTCTGAAATGCTTGCCAAAGCTCTAAAAATCCCTCGTGAACAGAAAATAAAATTGTTAATTGGCTTTGCATTGTGCGAATAGATTGTCAGAGGGAGAGAAAATGGAGGCATTTGGTTCGATTCATCTGGAGGAGGAGGAGAAAGAGTGTGCGCAGGGTGCACACCTGGCTCTGCCACTTGTGACCAGGTAACCTCAGCAACAGCCATTTGGTAGCTCTGAGCCGCTGCTTCCTCTGTGCGACGACTCCCTCACAGGTTAACCCAGCGAGGCAGCTCAGCACCGAGTAAGCCCAACCGAATAGCTGTGAAAGCTGTTTGAAACGAAACGTGTGAAATAGCTGGCACATAGTAGGAGCTTTGTTGATGTTCGTTTTCACATATGCCGGAAGGGGCATCAGTGAGTGAATTTCTGTTGGATTTGAGTAGAGCCTTTCTTTTTTTTAATAAACATATTTTTGTTGAGAGAGAGAGGAAGAGAGGAGAGAAACACTGATTGGCTGCCTCCTGCATGCCCTCTACTGTAGGGGAATAGAGCCCACAACCCAGGCATGTGCCCTGACCAGGAATTGAACCGACAACCTCTCAGTGGATGGGACTACACTCAACCAACTGAGCCACACCAGCCAGGGCAAGCAGAGCCTTTCTGACAATGGGTTGAAATTGAGCTCTCTCTGTGTATTTTAGGAGCTGCCACCTTTAAGAATCTGGTTTGACAGATTGCTGCGTTCCATTGAAGCGGACAAGTGTGGGTGGTGGGTATCAAGGAATCTTATTTAAGGCCACAAATTCAGGTGTACCCCAAATAGCAACTTTATTCAATATCTTAAAATGAATTCAAATTACACTTAGAGCCTCTGCTGGGTTGCCAGAAACTTAGTATTTGTCATTACTGGGGCTCCCTCCTGCCAGGATAGATGGATATCCCGTGGAAACTGATCCTGTCTACCTGGTCAGCATCAACCCTGTGCACTTATCCTGCATGTTTCATTCAGGTCTGGAAACACTGCCACTTCTGGGCCCCGCTTAGAACATTGGTATTTCTGCCACCAAGGTCCCAGGCCCTCCCCTCGGGCACCGCTAGGACTTGCGACCTCTGCCAGTTCCTTGCTACAGAGAAATCATTTCCTAACCTCCAGCTCCCTTCCCCAGACCACTCCACAGGCTCATGGGTGACCTTTTGGCATTTTGTAAACAGACAGTTGTAAGTATGAAAGAGGCCCCAGATGTTACCCTTTTGCTTGCTGGGTTTGTTTATTTGTTTAATAGACTTTATTGGAGGGTGCGTTTTCAGGTTACAGGAAAATGGAGCACAATGTGCAGGGAATTGCCGTATCCCCTTTCAATCTTGCTCCCTGCCCCCTACCCCCGGTTTCTCCTCTGATGAATGTTTTATGTTAGTGTGGTGATTCGTTACAACTAATGAGCCAATAGTGATCATTGCAATGACCTGAAGTCCATAGTTTACATTAGAGGTCACAGTGTGCTGTACATTCTTTGGGTTTTGACAAATGTATAATGACAGGATCTGCCATTACTGTTCTCAGCAGGAACAGAGTCGATGCCCTAAAAATCCCCCGTACTCCCGCCCTGCCTCCCTCCCAACCCCTGGCAACCACCGATCTTCATCCCGACTCCATACTTTTGTCTTTCCCAGGGTTTTTAATTATTTAATTTATCTTCCAAATTTTAAAAAGTGGAATATTTTCTGTAAAAACAAACAAACAAACAAACAAAAAAAACCCGGCTGTCCAATATCTCTTGAAAAATTGGCATTTCCCAGGTAACACTGGGCTGGAGCCTGGTCCCAGAGGCTGCCCTCTCAGAAGGGTGGGCCCCTCCCAGCCCATCTTCCGGGTTAAGGTACGCATGACATCGTCTCCCTTCCTTGGCTCCCGTAGGCATTTGAGTTTTCGACCCTGCTCTAGCCTCCTGCAAAGTCCCGAACAGCTTTTGATTTGGGGATTGCTTCTAATTCCTGCAGATATATCCCTAAGCCAAGGGCGACAAGACAAGCCACCTGCTTGAACTGGGCGTGAGAGAAACATACAAGGAAATCAAACACAAATTAATGCCTCTGAAAATTATCCTGCAACCCATGGGAGGCTCATCTGAGGCCACGCACACACCCAGCTGCAGACCCATCTGAGTCTGGAACCAGGTCAGCCAGCAGCCTACATTCGCCAGATTTCTTCTGCATTTTCTCCACAACCTGAACCAACCTGTTGTCTGAGGCTTGTGGGCCCCGGCCTGGGCTACACACCAAGTCCTTCCGTGGCTGCCGCAGCTCCGGGTCAATAATTGATGCTAATGCTGCAATTCACCCGACTGACCTCCTTCCTGGAACGTGTCAGGGAACTGGACACCCAGCGATTAAATTGCCCCTGGAATGGCAGGTAGTGGAGTGGGTGGTGGCAGGTGGACAGGGACATCGTGGGAGGCTCAAGGTGTGAGCATCATTCGTCAAGGCACAGCCAGAAATGAGGATGGCCCTTTAATTGGGCTGCAGGGTTTTACCTGAGTCTCTAAGTGAAGCGCTCCCTGGCATGATGTGAGTATGCCCCCAGCCTTCCACCTAGCAGGTCCCTGGCTGGTGCTTATGCTCAGGGCCCCTGGGACAGGCTGAGGAGTGGTCAAGGCAGCACCCGGTGCTGGTCCACTATCTCCCCCTTCTGTGCTATGTGATCTTGGCAAGTTGCTTTGTCTCTCTGAGTCTCCATTTCCATCTCTGGAGCGGAGACTCAGAGGGACCAAAAATGAAATTTAAAAAGAAGGTGGGAATCGTGTTTTTCTCACAGGGGAATAAATGGGTTGTCATATCCCAGGAGGTTCCTTTATATCTCCTCTCCCAGTCTGTTGCCCCCCTTCTTTCTCACCATATTTATTCAATCCAGAAGTATTTGCTGAGCAACTACTATGTGCTGGCCACTGTTCAAGGCATTGGGGACACAGGAGTGAACAAGAGAGTCCCCATCTCTGCTCTTGTCAATTCGGCCATCCCATCAGTTACCTTCTTCGTGTCTTCCATGCCTGCACCCTCCCCTCCAACTCCCCGGAGCCAGGCCGCCTGTGCCTGTTGCCTAGATTCCTGGAACACCCTCCACACTGCAGCCAGAGCGCTTCCTGAAACACAGATCTGATCGCTAGAGGCCGTCTGTGGCTTCCCATTGCCCCTGGGATGACATCAAAACCCACCAGGCTTTCTGTCCTTGAGACTGACGAGCTCCAAACATTCTCTGCATGTTTGCCCTGGCTATTCCCTCCACCCGGTTTCCTTTTCCTCACACAACATCATCTTCTCAGGTATCACTCTTGACACCTCATCCTCCAGCCAGCCCTCCTTGGCCTTCTCTGTTTCCCCATCACAATCCTGATGACGATAGCCAACACACATCCTTTCTGTGTATCGGACTCTGATCTAAGCCTTTTGCTTGTATTAAAGCATTTTAGTCCTCATAGCAACTCTCTGCCCATTTTGCAGATGAGAGAACCAAGGCACAAATGGGAAAGTAGCTATGCTGGGATTCCACAATACTGCGGTTGCCTCTGTCACTCCAGCTTGAGTCCCACTTTGACTTAACTTGACTCTGCATCTGTAACACACAGGGCCTGGCACGTAGTAGGTGCTCAACAAACTGACGAAATGATAAATAACTGTCTTATAGCTGAAAAAGGACTAATGATGGTCCTGCTCACGTTGCCCAGGGCCATGTGATTGCTGGCGACTCTTATCATTCCTCTTGGACTTGAAGTTGGTTCAACCGAGGGAGAAATCTATCTCCTGGCTCCAGAGAGCCCTGGCGGTCCCTGGGGCGTTTCTTGCTAGGGAACGTGAGTGTGGGAGGAAGGTCCTTGCCATCATTTGTTTTTCTCCCATACAAACTCCCTTGGCAGGCAATGGGACCCAAGGAGACAATATTGTGGGGAGTTTCTGGCTGTGGGGACTCCGGAGGTCCCCCCCTACCCCTGCACCAAGACACAGGGAATTTGCTTGCCGGAGCTCTGCTCGGGGACATAGTGGAGATATTAGACACACGGGTATGGCAACGTGAGAACAAAGGCTGCTTGCACAGCCTCATGGTTAATTTAGGGGCTTGGCTGGATGGGTGAGGGCTGCTGGGTGTCGGGCGGCTGCTGAGTGTTAGCTTCTCTCAAGATTCAACGTGAGGGTGAATCGCTCCCCTTCTGCGATGGGCGGGGCAAGGCAGGGCTGTTCTAAAGACTCACGTTTGAGCCTGAGGTCTAGGGTGAGCAGAGCTTGGATACTCTTCAGCTAGATGGGATGTGATGTGATGTGATGTGATGTGATGTGATATAGGGATTATGTGATATGATATGATGATGTGATACGATGATATGATATGATATGATATATAATACAATATTCCATATTATGTACTAAACCCAGGAGCTCACAGAAGCAGGGTGGTGACATGATCGAGAACACACATTTAAGCCCTGACCGGTTTGGCTCAGTGGATAGAGCGTTGGCCGGCAGACTTGAAAGGTCCCAGGTTCGATTCCGGTCAAGGGCATGTACCTTGGTTGCGGGCACATCCCCAGTAGTGGGTGTGTAGGAGGCAGCTGATTGATGTTTCTCTCTCATCGATGTTTCTAATTCTCTATCCCTCTCCCTTCCTCTCTGTAAAAAATCAATAAAATATATATATTTAAGAACACACATTTAAGAGGCAGATCGATGCCTGGATACGAATCCCAGCTCTGGCACTGATGAGCAGTGGAACCCTTAGCTTCACCACATTCTCTCTCTGAGCCTCAGTTTCCCTGCCTGTGAAGTGGCAATAATGACGGAAGCCGCCTCACTCGGTGGGTCATTATCGGGAAGACCGAGTGAGGCCCACACAGGGAGGCAGCCAGGCGTGCGACAGAGAATAAAGTTGGGACTTGTGGGTCTGGTGTTCAGATCTCGACACCAGAACCCCACATAGTCTGGGTGCGACTTTGGATGAGCTTCTCACCTCTGCAGACCTCAGTTTCTTCACCTATAACATGCAGTGTGTTGATTCTAACCTACCTTGCAGAGCTGTTAGGAGAACATGGCATGCAGCGTGGGACTATTATGGGTTGAATTATGTCCCTCCTAAAATCCATATTTTGAAGTCCTAACCTCCCCAATACCTCAGCATTCGGCCTTATTTGGAACCAGGGTCATTGCCGATGGAATTCATGAGGTCAGAGGTCACGCCTGAGCAGGGCGGGCTACTCCGCCTTCCTCTCCTCTGGCTCCTGGTGGTCTGCGGCAGTTTTCAGCTTCCTTGGCTGGTTGGAAGCATCACCCTGATCTCTGCCTCCAGCGCTGCATGTCTTTCTCCCCGTGTCTTTTTCCCCTTTCATAGGGACACTGTCATAGGCGGTCCCCCACCTTCTGGCCCAGGAGAGCATCATCAGATCGGGTGGTTTGGGGTGTGGGACTGGAAAGGATGGAGAGGAAATGGGGCGCACTCTTCTTTTCACTTGGACCCCATTCTTTTTGTATTGGACGCTCCCATTGGCTGAGTTGATGAGTCAGAAGTTTTGGGGTTCCATTGAGAGTCTGGTGGAGACATCTCCCAAATGTAACTCCTCAGCCCAATAACTTCATGGTTTTTGTCACATTAGCTTCTTTTTCTTCCTTATTTAAATTGATTTTGAGAGAGAGAGATGGATAGATAGAAAAATAGATATAGAGAAATGTGTTATTCTACTTATTTACACATTCATTGATTAATTTCTTTATGTGCCCTGACCAGGGCTCGAACCCACAACCTTGGCATATTGGGAGATGCTCTAATCAACCGAGCTACCCAGCCAGAGCCTCATTTGCTTACTTTTCTTTGAATTGACTTTTTCTTTTTTACTGAGAATGGTTTGTTTTAGAAGCTAATTTACCTGCAAATATGAAATCAATATGACTTTGCCTAAATAGAGGTTAATCACTATAAACACAACAAAAACAGAAGCAGGTGGATCAATTCTGGCCGGCACCGTTACCAGCCTGGGGCTGCGAACCCGAATCCTCCCTCTGCCATAAAGGCAGGTTGGCCAGGAGGTGCTAGAGATCTGCTACACCCACATGAGACTTTTTCACTGATGGAATCAGTGAAAGAAAGAAATGAAAGGATTGAAGGAAAATGAAAAAGAAATGGCTTTCTCCCTGTGCATTTGGATGTTATTTCATGCTGGACTCTTCCTCCCGCCAAGGCTGGTCCTACTGGCATGGGGGTCAGCTCTCTGAATCCCATATTATCTCTGGAACATTGAGTCAGACTTTCCCTCGCTGAGCCTCAACTTCCTCGCCTGTACAATGGGACCATGATAGCACACGTTTTTTTTAGGCCAGTGAGGTACCCATTGAATGACTGGGGTCTTGGCGTTACCATGATGGGAGGGAATACCCGGGACATTTCTGCCCTGCGCTCCTCTAGGGCTGCCCTCCTAAGCAGAGTCATCTGTTAGCTTCAGCCAAGTTCTCTGCCATTCTGGGGGAATGATTATGGCCCTTGGGACCCTGCTAAGGCTAAGTGGAGAAAATGGTCCTGGTGACATTCACATACCTGGTCATTTGCTTGCAGGCACAGATGTTAAATCCCAGCCACTGGCGGGTAAGCAGGATCTCCCCAGTGTACCTGCTGTCAGGGACGTGGTGATGTGTTAGGCCTGCTGGTTTCCCGGTCCGAGTCGCGTGGGTTCCTCGCCCAGTTCCGCTGTCTACTTCCTGTGTCCCTAGGATAGGCCACTTCTCTCTGCGTCTCAGTTTTCCCATCTGTAAATGGGAACATCCACCCCTACCTCATCGGGTGGTAAGAAGGAAGGGGTGAGATCATGCACAGGACACTAGCCAGATATTTGATAGGCATGGACCATGGTTATAGTGATTCCTTCTTGAGGAAGCCATGGGCTGCATTTAAATTCTCTGCAGAGCTGACTCTACTTCTTGTAACTCATAATCATCCCGGATCTTTGTTTCAGAAAGCCCCCCATACCCAAGTTCAATTCCACTTCAGATTTCTGCCTCCCCACAGCCCAGACCCTGGGAGTTCCTGAACCTGTGTGAGAATCCTCCTACAGCCCTGATGCGTGTAAAGTGTTTTATGTTGAAAGTGGCAAAAACACAACTGAGATGGACTTTCTAAAAAGGATATAACTTATTTTGGCTCACAGACATCAAAACCCACCAGCATCTTATTTCAGGTGTGGCTTGATCTAGGTTCAAACCCACACCATCAGATTTTAGTTTCTCTGCATCTCTGCCTTTCCCCAGACTGCAGCTGTCCTGACTATACAGCAAAATCTCCCCAGGAACCCACGCTCACTTCTCCTGGATGCCTAATCCATAAGAAACCAGAATCTCTCTCCCTCAGCCTGTCTGTTGGTTCTAAGAAGATTACCTGCCTGTTTCTGGACCAATCGCCATGAGGGAAAGGGAGATGGGCTATGTTGATTGGCTTGGGCCAGTCAGGACCCTTTCTTGGAGCTGAATGTGTCAATCTACTCAAACCACACTGGCTGGAGGCGATGTGGGTTCTGCTGAAGACAGGATGCTGGGGCTGCCATCAACCAGTGTGCTGACACCTTTCTCAAAGAAAGGACAGACTTTCCAAAAGAAACCCAGAAATGCGACAGGATTGAAGGAGCGCTCTCGCTCTCGCCCTCTCCCACCCTAACTTGTTCCCAGCACCCTGTTGCCTGAAAATCACAAGGTTGGAGTCAGAGTGATGAATGAGGCAAGATTGACTCGGCACTAATTTTGCCTGGAAGCCGTAGCTATTTTGGGCTCCTGCTGAGCCCTGGTTTAGCTTAGCTGGTTAGAGAGTAGGGCTCACAGGTCAAGGGTATAAAACAGGAGCAGAAACATGGTCTTGGAGGCAGAAGTCCTGGGTCCTGACCATGCTCTGCTCCTGTCCACCTGAAGCCCTCACGGGGGGGGGGGGGGGGGAGCGTACCTTCCCCCAAGTGTCCTTTCCTCCTGCCCCATATCCTTCACTAGGCACCCCCCTCTCTTGTACAGCTCTCAGGTCGCAGCCTGACTTCTCACCCCAGGACTTGGTTGGATACCCCTCCATGTTCTTCTATAGTTTTAAGTTGTCTAGTTTAATTCTCCCAGTTTCTCAGTAAATGACAGGGCAAGTTTATCAACTGTGTCTCAGTTTTCTCATCTGTCAAGTGAGGACAATGACAGTGATACCTGTCTCATGGGGCTGTGGCATTGGATAATTGTTGTAAGCATTGAACACAGGGCTGGGCTCAGGGAACACCAGCTTCAAAGCATGATGACTCAGAAATCTGGATGGAATATCAAGCTCTTGAAATCAGGCCTCTCCTCCCTTATGGTGTCAAATACATGGAACTGGGATTTCCTGTCATTCTCTTTTCCACCTCGTTAGCTAGAGCTGTGCCTGGCATATAGCAGATGCTCAATAAAATCTGTGGACTAAATGTCTCAGTTCGGCATGTTCTAGGGAATTCCCCTGGCTCTGTTGAGAGTCCAGAATTGCACAACTAGGTTGTCCACAGGGCTCACCAGAAAGGTCAAGTTTGCAAGGCCAGTGTGAACCGGGAGTGGGAGTCTTCCTCTATGGAGTGGTCTCGAACTGCTTCCCTTCTTTGAAATTCCATTCTCCACGCCATCCACTCTCCCTCCACCCCCACCCCAGAGCCTTGATGCTCAGGAAAACCCTGCTAACATGCTAACATCTGCATCTGAACTCATCATCACGAGCGTGTCACTGGCGTCGAAGAGTTCATTAGAAGAACAGCCTGTGGGGGAGCAGGACTCTGGGCGGGGAGGTTTTGCGGGGTCAGGGAGGGAGGAAGGGAGAGTCATCGAGAGGGTACCTCCCCGGGTGAGAGGAGAGGGAGCCAGAGCGTGTCTTCGCTTCTGCCCAGAGCTTGACCTGCAGTGACTCGGGTAAACTTGGTTGGCAGTAGGGCTAACAATAAATAAATAAAATGCCCCCAAACAAGGCCCCCTCTGTTTGAGCAGCCTGTTAAGACCTAAGGGAGGTTATTTCCCTTGGCAGCTTCCCCCAGGGGGAGCCAAGTCGCCGAAGATGGACACGGTGCACCCTGGGCCTTCTTGCACCGGGAAGGAGAAAATAGACTTCACAGGACCTGTGGCTGATGACTTATTTTTTTCTCCCCAAAGCCAGTGTTTTCTGGCCAAAGAAAATGTCCTGGGTCTACGGGTGCGCGCGCACACATGCACTCCAAACAAGACTCACCTTGCAGCCTTACCTTTGCTTTTTGGGTTTTATTATTTGGATTGAACACAATTTATGTGTTGGCCTCGTTAAGAAGCTTGTTCAAGGTGAGCTTGGCAACTCTGTTCATAAGACACACAGGGAGGCAGAAGATGACGACAACGAGAGCATTGGTGATGATGTCAACATTGATGATGACGGTGATGGTGGTGATGGGGATAATGACAACGTCAGTGATGATCACGTTAATATTGATGGTGAAGGCTGTGACGATGGGGATGAAGATGAGAGCAAAACATCTGCACACACACTATGTGCCCAGTTTTTATTTGCTGATTTATTTAATCCTCACAACCACCCCATGTGAAAAGGTATATTATAGTTAAATCCTTCATTTGCTAGTTGTGTGATACTAGTCGAGTTATTGCACCTCTCAGAGCCTGGGTCTCCTACCCATCGGACAGGGATGAAACAGCACTTCCCTGTAACATGCTCCGTCGATGGTTGGATCGGTGTTGAAGAGATCAAAGTGATTTCCTGTAGTTCCTCGTTTGATCCCCCTGCCGACTCTGTGAAGGAGGAGGTGTTTATGACCCTGATTTTACAGAACTGTGGGCATGTTCTCTCAACTAGGAATGACTGCCCTGGCCAGATGGCTCATTTGGTTGGAGCGTCGTCCTGTACACCAAGAGGTTTCGGGTTAGGTTCCTGATCAGGGCACATATCCAGGTTGTTGGTTCCATCCCTACGGGAGGCAACCAATCGGTGTTTTCCTCTCACGTCCATTGGCAAGGTCTCTAACCCAGTGATTAGTGCCCTACAAGAAGAGAACACGGAGACGCACAGGGACACGGAGAGGACACAGGAAGACAGAGACGGAGGTTGGAGTGACGCCTTGACAAGGCAACACATTTGTCACAACCAGTTGCTGCAGCCACCGGAGCTAGAGCGAGGTGGGGACCAGATCCTCCCTTAGAGCCTGCAGAAGCAACCAGCCCCAGCGACACCTTGATTTTGGATGTTTGGCCTCCAGGACCCTGAGAGGGTGCGTTTCTGTTGTTCTGAACCATCCAGTTCTGGTACTTGAGCAGCTCTTGACAACAAACACGCCAGGCCTGACGTGCTTGCTGCCCCTTCGCTGTGAAAGCCCCAGCTTGTCCAGGGAGCTGTGGCGCTGTCCCTCCTCCTGTCCCCAGACCATCCCACGAGCCCCCAGCAATTGCTGGGCCTTGCGGGGGGCCCTGTGGGCTCTGGGCAGAGAGAAAGACCTGCTGGGGTTCAGCTGCGCCATCCTTTCGGTTCCGCGCATTATGGGTTCTTGCAAATTACTGTTTTCAGTTGAAAAGAGGCTCCAGGAGGGCTCTTCAGCGGCTCTGCGGGAGTCGTGGATGCTCTTGAATTGACACAGAAGTGGAGCCCTCTAGGCTGATGGCCCGAGGCCCACTTTGTCTTGTCCCTCAGTCAGGCCTGGAGGGACAGCTGTGCCTGTCCGTGGTTCTCACAAGGGCGGGCTCAGCTGCAGGCAGGTCACAGTCGCCTGTATTCCTTGCGTCTGTTGAGGAGGGGCCGAGGGATGCTGAACTAGTTTTTGCAGTTTCTAAGGGGCCAGCAGCCTGTGGCACCTCCAGCAGAGGAGCCTGAGTGGGTCTCTTACCCAACTTGTGGGCCTGTCATTGGTGAGCATGCACAGTGGGCCTTATTTGGTCCTTTCAGAGAGCAGGAAGCCCTTGAGGAAGAGCCAGTTCCTGGCTCACTGTGTGTGTGTGTGTGTGTGTGTGTGTGTGTGTGTGTGTGTGTAGTGAGGACCCTCTAGGTTTCCAACACCCTTGCTAGGTAGTTTCATGTAAACTCACCTCTGCCTCTGGTTACCATCTTAACTGGGGGCCAGTCTCCTCCGAGCCTAGTGTGTGTATCCATCCAACCAGCATTTATTGAGTACTGACTCTTTCCCAGGCTCAGTAAGCACTTTATAGCATTGTCTCATTTAATCTTCACAAAGATCCATTGTCCCCATTTTACAGATGGCAAAATCAAGGCCCAAGTACTTGCCCAAGTTCACAGAGCTGGTAAGTGGGATTCAGAGGCTGGTCTGTCTTGCACCTGCTTACTGTGTTAATCTTGGACCACATTCCCTCCCCAGATGTGTAGATACATGTGCCTGGGTCTCTTGTTAATGAAAAACCAGAACTGGACAGTGACAAAAACCAATTTTATTCAGGACTGTTGCAATGGGGAAGACCTTAGGACAGAACCAGCTCAACTCTGAATACCGCAGAGGCGTGGGAAACCCAGTTAGATGTCGAGGCTGATCAGATGTGGAGAATGGGGATTCTGGCAAAACCAAGTTGGCAGGATTCTTGCTAAAATTGGACAACGCAGAGACGCCTCCGTGAAAAAAGAGCTGAGAGGAGCACGAGTAGCGATTGCTTGGGGAGAGAATCTTTGTCGCTCTTCATTCCCCATCTTGTCCTTTAAAAAGGCAGCTGTCTTAAGTACAGCGCGATCATTAAGAAACTGGGTGGTGGTGTCTGACGTGTCTAGACTCAAGTCCCAGCCCCACCACCCACCAGCTGAGTGCCTTGGTTTCCTCGCCTGCAACATGGGGATAATCCTGGACCTTGAGCTGGGCACTAGGTCAGGTGATACTGGACAGCCTACACACGGTGCAAACCCACACATGGTGGACCGAGTTGCTAGACAATGTCCCTCAAACCAATGTGTTGTATGTCTGCTCTGTGAATATCCGGGCCCCGTGGAAGGAGCCAGGGATACAGAGGGGAAGAAGCTGTCTTGGAAGGCAGAGGATGCTGAGCTGAGCTGAGCTTGCGTGTGCATCTTTGTGTGCCAGTGGTTCTTAACTGGGGGTGATTTTGTCCCCTGGAGACATTGCGCAACGTCTAGAGACATTGTTATTGTCTCGACTGGTGGACAGGTGCTGGGAGGCAGAAGCCAGGAATGCTTTTAAACAACCTGCAATGCCCTGGACAGTTCCCCCCCATCCCACCCCAAGCAAATCATCCAGACCCCAGGGCTCCAAAGGCCTGGGAGGAACTGCAACCAGCACGAGCCTGCAGCATCCTGCTTAGCCTGCCCCCTCTCCTCAGCTGCCTCCAAGCAGATAATCAGGCCTCCCCAGGTTTTAATAGAATCCAAGCAGCTGAGGCAAATGTAAAAACAAAACCCAGTGCAAATGTGTTTTTATGTAAACACCACAGGGGGTGGCGGCTGCTTGTGGAGAAAGTACCCGGTGGCTAGTACTTCTCGGAGCAAAAATAACCCCAATGTTCCCGCTCCTGGAACCGAGCAGGCGAGGAGATGAGAGTCACGTGGGAACCCAAGGGCTCATGGGAGCTGTCCCTGTCCAGAAATAACCCTTCCCCCTTCCCTCTAGGTGAGCATCCTAGGTCCCGGTATGAGAAGGGAGCATCTCTTTCGTCGGGGCTCAGCCAGCATAGCAAGAAAAAAACACAGTGGGTTTAAACAAAATGTTCTACTGTAATTTACCTGTAGTAAAATTCGCCGTGGTGGTTTATAACTCTACTAGTCTTAGCAGACGTATTCAGCCATGTACCCACCACCAGAATCGAGATCTGCAACAGTCCCATCAGCCTCAGAAGTCCCTCCGTGGCCCTTCGTAGTGAATCGTTGCGCCCATCCTAGGCCTTGGCAGCCACTGATCTGTGTCCCTTGGGCCTTGTCTAGCAAGCGGAATGACAGCCTTTTGAGCCCAGCTTCTTTCACTCAGCCTGATGGCCTTAGGATTCACCCATGCAGTTGTATATATCAGTGATGTCTTTTTTATGGCTGCATAGTACTCCACCATGTAGATGCAACACAATTGGTCCATTCACCCTTGAAGGACATTTGGGCGGTTTCCTTTGGGGCAATCACAGAGAGAGAGGGGGCGGGGAGAGGGAGAGGGAAAGGGAGACTGCTACAAATATTTGCATGTGAGTTTTTGTGGGAGCAGGGGTTCTTATTTCTTTTCTAGGAGTAGGACTGCTGGGTTGTGTGATAAGTGGATGTTTCACTTTCTACCAGACTGTCACACTGCTTTCCTAAGTGGCTGAAAACCTGCGGCATCCCCGCCATTGGTGTCTGAGAGTTTCTGTCGCTCTGTGTCCTCTCCAGCACTTGGTATGGTTGGGTTACATTCTAGCAGGTGTGCTGTGGTAGCTCAGTGTGGTTTTAATGGATGTACAGGCTGTTGAGTTTTATGGTCCTGGGGCTGCTACTTAGCAGGAGCTGGAAGGAGGCAGGCGAAGTCAGTGACCTTTGTAAGCAGCCACAGTTCATCCCTGTTCTGCCACTCACTGGTCCCGTGACCTTGGACATAACATTACTTGGTAGAAGTCACTATGATTATATTTCCTGGGCACTTGCAAAACAGTAGGTATGGTGAGTGGCGCTAGACTCCCAGAGTTCACATCTTGGCTCTGCTACATATATCCTAGCTGTGTGACCTTGAGCAAGTTACTGAACCTCTCTGGGCCTCTAACTCCTCATCTGTCCAGTGAAGATAACCATAGTGCCTTTTTCAGTGTGTTTTTTTTTTAAATGTATGAGCTTCAAGTGAGTTTAAATATAAAGGGCTGGTTTCCTCTGTTCCATATCGTTCAGTCATTTATGAGGCATAAGAATGAATGGGCAAAACTGGTCTATAGAAATAGAAGTTAGATTATAACTGGAGAGGGAGGATTAGCTGAGGGAAGCACCAGGGAACCTCTGCAGGTGAGGGGTGTTCTATCTTGAGTGTGTACATATGTAAGAGTCCAGTAACCTGTGCTTAAGATGTATGCACTTTTACCAGACCATATGTATATTCTCTCCTTAAACACACATACACGAAAAAATCTGAGCTGTGTTCCACAGAGCCCCTACCCGTGGGTCAGTATCATAGGGCTGCCATAGTAAAGTGCTCCAGGCTGGTGGCTTACACAACGGAAAGTTGTTGTCTCACAGTTTTGGAGGTTGGAAATCTGAAATGAAGGTGTTGGGAGGGTTTGTTCCTTCTGAGGACCCTGAGGGAAGGATCTGTTCCAGGCCTCTCTCCTTGGCTTGAGGATGGCCATCGTCTCCTCAGTCTTCACACATCTTCCCTCTCTCTGTACCTGTCTATATACAAATTTCCCCCCCGCCCCTGCCCGCCCCATACGGACACGAGGGCCTGCCCTCCTGACTTCATTGTAGCATGATTCCCTCTGTAGGAAATCTCCAAATGAGGTTACCTTCTGAGATCGTGGGGGGTTAGGACTTCAACATATAAATTTGGGGGAGTCATCCCTAGCTAGTTTGGCTCAGTGGATAGAGTGTCGGCCTATGGACTGAAGGGTCCCGGGTTCGATTCCTGTCAAGAGCACATGCCCGGGTTATGGGCTCAGTCCCCAGTGTGGGGCATGCAGGAGGCAGCCAATCAATGATTCTCTCTCATCACTGATGTTTCTATCTCTTTCTCTCCCTTCTCTCTGAAATCAATTTGAAAAATGTATTTTAAAAAAATAATAAATAAATTGGGGAAGACACATTCAACCCGTAGCAGCACATAGAAGACTGTCTGGGTATTAGTTCATTCTTAGTATTTTAAAGTTAGCACTCATCAATGCTTACCACAAGCTCTGAGGGAGTTGCTGTCCACTTACCATGTGGAAACTGAGGCTCAGAAAGGCTCCTGGACACACCCAGTGTCTCATGGGTGCCAACCGTGGGGTTGGCATTTAAATCAAGGTCTGGTGGGCCTCAGGGGCTAGGGTCCCTTCTGGAGGATCACATCCTGGTTCCTCCCAGCCTCCTGTAATCATTTCCACGTGGGCTGCTGTAATCACCGACCCAGGGCGTTTTCAGCGTCCGGTCCCTGGCCCAGCAGCAGCAGCTCACCCAGGAGCTTGTTAGAAATGCGCATTGTCAGGCTGCACCCCAGATCTGCTGAGTCAGAAACTCGTGGGCAGGGTCCAGCCACTTCCAGAGGCTTCCCACGCAGGCTCCAGTCTGAGAACTCCTACTGTGCACCCGCCCGGAGGATCACAGGGAAGCAGGAGTTGCCAGACTGCGCCTGGATCCAAAGGCCACCTCAGATCTCAGCTGGGACCTACAGCTTCAATCTCCAGTGGCTCCTGGCCAATGGCTTTCTCTGGCCTTGAATGTTTTCCTCTCTCTGATTCGGGAGACTTCAGGGACCGTCTTGCTGTGTAGAGGCACCAAAAAGGCCCCCACCGTTGTCGGGTGGGGCTGGCATTTGCACTGGGGATTCCTTCAGGAACAGCGTGCTCCAGACACTCACCCAGGACTTGCTGGAAGGGGCGAGTCCCAAGCTGTGAGTGAGCTACGGAGATGAGGTGAACACTCAGTGTCAAGGCCCTAACCCCCAGGAGCACATGTTGTCTTTGGGACAGTGGTGTCACCAAAAAGCCTGTTGGCGCCACACAGCCCTGGGTTGAAATCTTGGCTCTGCCACTCGGAGCTGTGTGACCTTGAGTGAGGCCTTGACCTCTTGGAGCCTCTGGTTTCTCACCTGTATAGTGGGGAGACTAGAACGCTTGTGAAGTCATTTCTAGGTCTGGAAGCTCAAGGGAAACTGTCATTGTCAGCACTTAACCCCAAAGCAGACCCCCAAGATTTTAAAAGTTACAAAATAAGGTTGCCATTAATCCTGATGGCAGGGACCACAGCCCTTGGCACACAATGGGCACTCAGTAAATGTTTGTTGAGGGAAGAGGTAAAAGCAAGCTGCACCCCAGGCTGGGACTGAGGAAGGATACTGGGCTCCTGTGGATCCAAGTGGAGGTCTTTTGAGGTGAGGAAAGAGAAATGTTGTCCAGAGATGATGCATTTGTGAAGTTTGTGCAGGATAAACTCTCCCCATGGATAGATTCCCCGGTTCAGGCCAGGCTTGGCAGGTGGCTGGCAGTCAGTGAACGTGTTATTGAATGAATGAACAGTGGAGAGGGCAGTAAGTAGGAACCAGAAGGAATTTTGAAGTGATTTTTGTTTGTGTTTTATAAAAGAGAAACTGGAGACACAGAGAGGGTAATCCACTTGCCCAGGGCCACACAGAGATAGAGCTTGAAATGTGGTGTGGAAAGATGGAGGGAAGTGTAAGACCAGGCTAGTGGCTCCATAGGTTGGTTTGCAGGGGGCCTCCGGATTCAAACCCATGAAGCTTAGCAGTCTTTTCCTGCACCCCTTTATTGTACTGGCCTTGCCAATGAGTTCCCCACCCCGCCCCATCCCCACTGTCGGAGCATCCAAATGCTGTGACCCCCACCCAGTGGCCCGGGCAGGGAGGGGCCTGTGCAGACTGAGAGGTGCTTCTCTGCCCCCGGGCACCTGAGCTGCAGCCTCCAGCCCCCAGCCAGCTACTGTCTCCCTCTCTCTCCTGGATAAGGAGACAGACTTCCTCCCTCCCACCCGGCGAGGTTTATTCCTGGGGATGTGTGGGTGGATGTGTGTTTGTGGAGGGGGGTGTTCCTCCAAATTTAAAGACACCGTGACAGCAAGGACTTATTAATGTTGGGGCTGGTGAGGCCTCCTTTGAGAAGAGTCACAAGTAAGTTGAGAGAGAAGGTGCCACCTCTACTTCTAACTTCTGCCCAGTCCCCTCGAATCCCCCTCCGCTCCGCCACCCCTGTGACTGGGATGATAATAGTAAGGCATGCCCACTGCTGCCCGATGCCTGAGGCAGACCTTGACAAGTGGCAGCTTTGTGCCCATTTTACAGGTTGGGAAAATGGAGCCTCCGAGAAGGGACATGCCCTCCTGAGGTCTTGAGTCATGAAGTGACAGTGCTGAACCAGGGCTCGGATGGCTCCAGGACATTCCAGAACCCGCATGTCTTTGGCCAGGCCATGGCTGCTTGTGTCGACTCAAACATGAATTTCATAAGCGCTGTGATCGTGGTAGACCCAGAGTGTGCGGGGCCCCATGCTGAGCATGTTATGTACATGATTCTTGCCACCCTAACCCTCTCCACACCCCGTGCAGAGGGGACCGTCATTCTCCCCCATCTTAGGGATGAGGAATCTGTGGCTTAGAGACCGCACGTGGCTTCCTTACATTCTCTGTGTCAGTCAGTAGTGAAGCAAGGATCCCAACTCAAGTCTATTTGACATCAAAACTCAGGCTCTCTGGCCCTGGGCATTGTCCTGAGCATGGAAAGGTCGCCAGTTCCATTCCTGGTCAGGACACATGCTCAGGTTTCAGGTTTGGTCCAAGTCAGGGTGTGTACCAGAGGCAACTGATCAATGTTTCTCTCTCACTTCTGTTTCTCTCTCTCTCTCCCCCTCTCTCCTCCCTCCCTCTCTTCCTATCCCCTCTCTCTATCAAATTGATTTTTTAAAAAAACAGACATTTTTTTAAAAACCTCATGCTTTCTGCATCTCTCTTTAAACCACAGGTGTGGTGGAAAAGGGAAATACAGATTAAAAAACCACTCCTAACCTCACCCCAAAAGAGGTGACATCTAGTATACCTCGGTGTGTTTCTGCCCCGCTGTTTTTCCCTGCTGAAGGGAGGTTCACGCTCCTGGCCACTGACCCTTGGTGTTCTGCAGTTGCTGAGCAACTTAGAGGTGACTTGAAATACATAATTCATGGGCGCATCTTTCACCCAGGTCACTGGGAAGGCAGCGAGGCATGGCCGTATCCCAGGGAGAGTTTCAGCCTCGACACAGGAGGCGATGGCATCTGAGGAGCTTAGGACAGAACTTCAGAATCAGAGAACTCGCCCCCATGGAAACTGACCTGGCGTCCCAGCATAGAGAGCCAGGAGTCGGGGCCCCAGCATGGAGCCTTACAGTAGGATATTATGATAGAGCCCTGGGATTCAATCTAGAATTGAGCTCTAGAATCTGAGACTCAGACTTTGTAAATCTGGACTCAGATGGGCCCAGTCCTCAGTGCATCCACAAAGGCAAGGTCTAGACCAGAGTCTGGAGAACGTTTTCATTGTCACAACTGGGGAGACGATGCTGGCATCTAGAGGGTGGAAGCCAGGGATGCTGCGAACATCTTGCGATGCACAGGACGCCCCCACTCCGTCCTTCCGCCAACAAAGAATTATCCCATTCAAACTCTCAGTAGTGCCTGGCCAGTGTGGCTCAGTGGTTGAGCATTGACCTATGAACCAGGAGGTCACAGTTCGATTCCCGGTCAGGGCACATGCCCGGGCTGTGGGCTGACCCTCAGAGTGGGGCATGCAGGAGGCAGCCCATCAATGATTCTCTCTCATCACTGATGTTTCTATCTCTCTCTCCCTCTCTCTTCCTTTCTGAAATGAATAAAATATATTTTAAAAAAATACATATAAAACTGCCAGTGGTACTGAGGTTGAGACTCTGGCCTAGACTTTTGAGGACATGTTCTGGGTTCATCTGTGGACAATCCCAGGCGATAAGAAACCACATTTGGTGAGAACGAACACTGCAGCTCTGACTGTACCTGCAGCACTAACCGTGTGTGTGTGTGTGTGTGTGTGTGTGTGTGTGTGTGTGTGTGTGTGTGTGTGTGGCCAGGATTCAGCTGAGAGATGCAACTGAGAGATGCAGTGGGTAAGAGCGGGCCGGCTGTCCTGGTGGTTCACTCAGTGTGTGCCATTGCATCGTGACATTGAGGCTTAGACAGTTCTGCCCTCAAATTCATGCTCCACTTCTGGCTGTGTGCTTGAGCAAGTTACGTAATCTCCACAAGCCTTAGATTCCACAATCCGGGACTGCTGGCTCCTAACTACTACTTCCTGCCAGCCTAACCACTCCCCTGCTGGCCTGATTGACACCTAACTGCTCCCCTGCCAGCCGATCGCCCCCAACTGCCCTCTCCTGCTGGCCATCTTGTGATGACATGGGGGTGACCATCTTGTGATGACATGGGAGCGAGAAGGTCAATTTGCATATTGCCTTTTTATTATATAGGATTGTTGTAAGGATTAAATAAGTTAATTTCTAGGACAGTGCCTGACACATAGTAGGTGCTCAAATAAATACTAGCACATATAGTGTTACCGTGTTAATGCATTTTAAAGATGTGAGCTTGTTTAAGCTCCCTACCCCCCTCATGAAGCAGGGTGGACTGGCCCTGTTTTGCAGGTGAGGAAACTGAATCTCAGAGAGGCCACCTGCTGAAGATCTCACAGCCACCAGGTGGCTGAGGCAGGTTCAGATCAGGAATGTCTAACACTGGATCTGCCACTTCATGTGTTTCTTCCTGGCAGTCACAACCACTCTCCCTGGCCCAGCCTGATTCCCCGCAGTAAGTGACAGTGCCCATAAAGTTTGAGCAAGAGGCACTGGAGTCATTACGCAGGGAAACAAAATTTTAATATTTATTTATAATGGGCACCATATGCTCCCTCTGATTTTTTTATTTAATTACATCACGGCAGATGGCTGGGTGTTAAAGGCCATTTAGCTAATGGCACTTTGCCTTCTCATTTATTTTCTCGAGTTTTGGAAGGATGAACGGAAATGAATATAGATGGCATGCTGTGAGTGCCAGGTAGGGGCGGGCAAGTCCTCGACTGAGGAACTCAGAGGAGCCAGTGTGGGGGTCTTGGGGACTCTTCCTAGGCATGCATGGAGCTGTGTGAGGGTGCTCAAGGGTGCACATCCTGATATTAGGAACGCACACACGCACACACATACCCACACACACACGTGAACTCTCGGGCATGGCAATCCCACTGTTTTGACCCTGGAAGTAAGTCTGTACAGAAATGCCCATTGTAGCTTTGCAAAGACTGGCCCCAAACTGGCAAAACAACACAACGGGGCATCCACACACCATGTCAGGGTGCCAAATTCTCCCCAGGGTGAGTTGGGTTAATAAAATTCTGGATTCCTTACGAGTGTGAGGGCAAGCCACAAGATGGGCATTCATAATCGTATTTCTCAGAGTATTTTATCACTTCTTCACTTGCCAAATGGCTGGTCCAGGAGCTAGAAGGAGGAGAGGGACTTTGGTTAAAAGAGTTGGGGGGGGGGATGGTACATCTACCTGAAGAAGTGTCTGAGGGGTGGTATTCCACATCTACAAGCTTAGGAAGGGTCCTTCCCTTGTGGCCAGGATTCAGCTGAGAAATGTAACTGAGAGATGCAGTGGGTAAGAGAGGGCCAGCTGTCCTGGTGGTCCACTCGGTGTGTGCCATTGCATCATGACATTGAGGCTTTGACAGTTCTGCCCTCGAATTCATGCTCCACTTCTGGCTAGCTGTGTGCTTGAGCAAGTTACGTAATCTCCACAAGCCTTAGACTCCTCATCTGTAAAATGGGTATAAGTGTGCCTACATCTCATCATCCCGCGTTGCTTCTCAGGAATCAGGACAAAAGGGAGTAATCACAGCATCCTTGTTTATAAGGGAGGGAAACTGGAAACATTTTACATGTCTAATGATAAGGAAAAGGTTGGACAAATCTTGGTATATTCCAAGTAATTGATATCATTGATAAGTCATTTATTTAGGAGGCAAAGAGCACAGTGGCTCCTTCCCTTCCCGGAGTGGAGAAAGCAACGCGTAAGGTGTGTGCTGTCAAGTCAACTACCACAGAGAGTGATTGAGGCTGAGTCCCTCTGGGGAACCTCAGAATAAACACAGCCTCAGTGTTAGTGCGTCAGAGGGTTAGTGCAGCAGAGACCTGGGGACTGTGTACCCCAGTGTCTGTCAGTCATTGACTGAGGCTGCCTTTGTATGGCATTTGGAAGTTACCTCTATTGGCAGGCCACATACAGCATCTGTACAGATCTACTGGCTGGCCAAAATGAAAAGGACTGATAGCATTAAGTGTTGACATGGATTTAGAGCAACGGGAATGCTCACACGCTACTGAAAGTTGTCACTACAGCTACTTTGCAAAACAAGCCAGCATTTCTCAGGATAGCCATAAGAGCTCACAGGAGGACCTAGCAATTGCACTCGTAGGCATATATACACCCTATATTAATTCTTATACACGTGTATCAGGTAGGAAAGGCAGCTGTAGATCTCCAAGACACTGGGAGCCCTGGCCAGGGGTGAAATTTTAGTCTTGGTCTAATGATAAAAATATCAGAAATATTTGTGTATTTGTTGAGAGTTTACTGTGCTGGGCACCTTATTCCCATTGAGCCATTTAATCCTCACTAGAATGGGGATTGAGGTAGTAGTAATCTCTCCGTGTCTCAATTTCCTGCAGCTAGTGAGAGAATTCCATTCTGCCCAAGCCATGTGAGCTGAGAATTGATGGAGAATTGATTTACCTCCATGAGGGAAAATGATGTCATTACACCAGAAAAAGGGGCACAAAACCACATATATTCTCTACAAATTATTATAAGGAAAGGTAACACTTAGGTGCCACTTGCATCTATTAACTCATTTAGTCCTCACACCAACCCATGATATAAGTACTATTATTTCCCCATTCTACAGATGGGGAAACCGAGACACCGAGAGATTACTAGCTACCTCCATGGGGGTTCTCGTGAGGATTAAATGGCTCAGTGGGAATAAGGTGCTCAGCACAGCGCCTGGCACATAGTCAATGCTCAACAAATACCAGCGATTTATGATATTTTTGTCATTAGACCCAAGACTAAAATTTCACCTCTGGCCGGGGCTCCCAGTGTCTTGGAGATCCCTGGCTGCCTTTCCTACCTAGAACTGTGAAGAAATCACAAAACCGCTCTCTCAGCCTCTATCTTGGCCCAGCTTGGATGACCCGGGGGTCAGCTGGTCCCCGATCCTGTGCCCTTAAGTAGAGTCCAGGGGGCTGTGGAGAGAGGGCTGGACTGCTGCCCAGCCTCACGGGCTTCCAGCCAGATCCGCCTGCCCTGGAATCTGGAAGGAGCAGCACTGTGGCCCTTTCGGGGGAGGGAGGGCGAGGCAGGCCACACCTTCTGTGTTCCCCTCCCGCTGGGCAGCTCTGCCTGCCAGTCATTTTCTTGGCAGCTTAACCCCAGAGGTTCACTGCGGTGCTAAAAATAGGCTGTGTTTAGACATTCGGAGCTCCGCCTGGAAACACAGGCTGCAATAACCAAATGCCACCATTCCCGAGGGGGGCCCCAGGCCTCCTCCTAGTAAAAACTCCCACTAGCCCTGGGAGGGGAGCTGGGTAGGCGTCATCTGCCACGTTTGACAGTTGAGGAAACTGAGGCTCAGAGGGGTTTCACGTAAAACGAAAAGGGATGACTCGATGGTTGCCAGCTCTTAGCACACACGGACTCCATCCAGCCTTGGGGAGCCTCTCAGGGAATCTTCCCCAAACCCCAGGAGGGAGAGTCTAGGGTCAACCCCCACTTAATGGAGAGAAAGCTGCAGCTCAGAGGTGATGGCACCTGCCCTGGCCTCACAGCTGCGCGTGACCAGGGAGGATGCTAATGCGGTCGCGGTTTCCCACGGGCAGTGAACAGGTGGAGACTGACAGGCAGAGGGGCTTGTTGAAGGCCAACCAAGCCCCCACCCGAGGTGGTGGATACGCAACCTGTGGATCAGGGAGGACCTTCACACCTTCACACCTGCTCACAGGCTGCCAGGAGGGACAAGCTTGTAAGAATGTGTTTGTAAAACCTTTAAATAGTGTCCGGCATATAGTAGGTGCTCAACAAGTGGCAGTTAGCTTCATTTCCCCATGATCTTTGGGATAGAATTTCTGTCTGAATGAGAGGGAGAGAGAGAGATGCTTGTGTGGGGAGAAAATGATGGATGGGTAATGAGAGGCAGAGAAGACTTTGGGGTTCCCTTGGGGAGGTGAGACTGCGGCTCAGCAGAGACCCTGAACCCCTGGCCCAGCCAGAGCTGAGAAATTCGGGACGTCACCTCCACAGAGCCTGAATGGACAGTGCTCCGAGGCGGTCACCCGGGGTTCTGACACCTGGCATGGAGCCGTGGGTGTAGCTCAAGCCCTGGTGGGGAGGCTGGTCCCTGAACCTTGGCATTCATCTCCCCCACTGGTGTTTCCTGGGGACCCACCGCACCACATGCCGGGGCTGACGCAGTGAGAGAACAGACACGGTCCTACCCCGTGGGGCTCAGATCCAGACTGTTCTCCCTCCCGCCTCGCCCCCGCCTCCCAGCACTGGCAGGGTGGGATGGGAGCTCAGTCAGCACCCCCTTCCCAGGAGGAGCCCCCTCCTCAGTCCCTTCCCGGGAGGCCTGTTCACTCCACACACCACCAAAGCCTCAGTCTATTCCCTGACAGTTCCCAATGAGCTCACCATCCTCTTAAACCGCACTTGGCATCCACTTAGAGAAAAGATGTGCTGAAATAGAAAAGAATGAGAAGGGAACAGCAGTAAAGGAGTAGGCCCAGGAATGCCCTCAGAGAAGAAAGGCCAGGGAGAACACAGCAGCCCAAATCTTTGCTGTCTCCACCCAGTGACAGCTGCTTAGCAAATGGCTTCAGAGGCTGCTCACGTGTACCCCTGAGAGGGGTGGGGCGGGCCCTTTTCTTGAGCACCTACTATGTGCCAGACACTCTACCTGCAATTTTTTAAAATATATTTTTATTAATTTCAGTGAGGAAGGGAGAGGAAGAGAGAGATAGAAACATCAATGATGAGAGAGAATCATTATCAGCTGCCTCCTGCATGCCTCCTGCTGGATATTGAGCCTACAACCTGGGCATGTGCCCTTGACTGGAATCAAACCCGGGATCCTTCAGTCGCAGGCGATGCTCTGTGCACTGAGCCAAACCAGCTAGGACCTCTTCCTGCAATTTTTAATTCAATCCTCCCAGCAATGTATCTGTGTGGTGTCAAGATTCTTATGTTTGCTTCACAGATGAGGCACCTCAGTGGGTGCAAAGAGGTATCTTGCCCCCGTGGGAGAGGCAGGATTTGAACCCGAGTCGGCCTGCCTCCAGAGTCCATGCTCTTGCCTGAACGCCTCTGGAGGGTTGGTGACCCCTGTCCATCCCATGAGGGCTGCTGGCCTTTTCTCATCCTGGCCCAGCTGCAAACACATCTGGCATGTTCTTGCACATGGATCACCAGGAGGCACCATCCACTGCCAGGAGGCTTCCAAGTGACAGTGTGACCACAAAACTTCCGTGGATCCCCACGTGCGATGTTAGAGCGCATCCTAGGCTCCTGAGCTTGGTGTCCCGGGCTCTTCACGGTCCAGCCTCTGCCCACTGCTTACCTGTGTTCCCACCATGCCCGAAGCTCCTTCCCTCTGAGAAATCCCCCTTCACCTGTGCAGTTCCTTCTCCCTGGGCTGTCCTTCTTGAGAGACCTGCCAGCTCAAAGACCCTTATTTTTCAAACCCTTCTTTTCTGGGCTCCCACATTCCAAGGACTCCTCTCCCCCTGGTCCTCAAACCCCCTAACATTGTACAAGAGTTCTTTTCTGTGCGTATGTCTATAATTTTTGTCAGATTTTCAAAGGGATACGAGACCAGTCTAGACACAAGGTTAAAAATACAGCCTGTGAAATCCACTGACCCTGGGTGGCCCTGGAGAAGTTACTTAACCTCTCTGAGCCTCATTTCTCTCCTCTGTAAAATCAATACAGATCTCCGTCATAGATTTGTTAAGAGGATTAAATCAGAGTATTATGTGTTTAGAGCAATGTCTGACACACAGTAAGTGCTCAACAAACATGAGTTATTCATATTAATTGCTGTTCTATATCTTATACTTACATCTACTACAGGATTTGTCACTGTCTATCTGTACAGTGATTTAGTGTAGTGATTATTTAAATTGCTGTTTCCCAGGGGAGGTTCGGAATTATCTGAAAGCAGAGGCTCTGAATTATTTATGTCTGCATCCCAAGCACACAGAGATAGGCATGAATGGAAGAATGGGTAGCTGAGTAGATAGGTGGAGAGTTGGATGGATGAATGTGCTGTTACATTCAGTTCCGATGGATGGATGGATGGATTAATGGTGGTGGATGGAGGGGTAGGGAGATTGATGGCTGGATTAAGGAACGGATGATGGATGGGTGGATAGATTGTGACTTGATGGATGGATGGGTGGGTGGACTGACGGATGGATTAAAGGATGATGGAGCGATGGATGGATCTATGGATGAACAGATAGTTTGACCCCACAGGAGCTTGGACTGGGGGCTGTTTTGTTCACTGATCAGAACAGTAACTGGTGCATAGTAGGTGCTCGGTACTTAGTTCCTGGGTGAATGGAAAGGCATATGGGGGATTGGCTGCCTCTACCTTGAACGGCACTTAATTAAATTCCCATGCTACTATCTGGATTAGGAGGGGCTGTTACCATTCAGATGGTCCAGTGGCTGACAGTTGAATCCATGCTTTGACCAAGATTGTGATGAGGCCCCCTGCTGGTGTTAGTGTGAAACAACAGAAGCCAAAGGGAGTTTTCTTTTCTCTTTTCTAATTTACGTTCTATTTTTCTCCTGGTGATGATCCTGAAGGTTTACTCTTAAAGCAGTGGTTCTCAAACCTTTGTGCTCACCGCCATCACCTGAGGGCACTTCTTTACACCCTAGGTTTCCTCTTCTCCTGGTGGGAGAAGTCAGGCGTCTTTAACCAGGCTCCTAGGTGACTCTGAATTTGATGCTTCTCAAACCACTCTCTGAGGGACCCTGTGCAAAGGGTGAGCCCCCGCTGGTCACTGGGAGGCAGTGCAGATGGGCTGCTGCTTCAGGGACTGTCTCCAAATTCCACATGGGGAAAGGACACGCTCACAAAGGCAGTGGTTAAGAGCTGTGGTTTTACATTTGGACGATCCTGAGTTCAAACCCCAATGCCACCACCCACCATTTCTGTGGCCTCAGTTTCCTCAGATGTAAAATGGGGGAATAATGACTTTCCATAGGACCGTGGGGAAGACCAAATGAGATAATACACACAGAAGGCTTGGCACAAAGCAGGGTAAATCGTAATGAATGAATATATTGCTAAATAAACCTTTTTTTCCCCTTTTCTTCATTGGATAAAGGAGAGGGACCATGAACTTGATCTCTCCCACTGTGAGGGAAGGGACTTTGTCTTTCTCATTCACAGCTTTATCTCCAGCAACCAGAACCGTGTCTGCTACATATAGTAGCTGCTCACTAAACTTATTTTATAAAAAAAAAATGGCTCTGGCTGGTGTGGCTCAATTGGTTGGGCATCATCCCATGCACTGAAAGGTTGCCGTTCCCTGGTTAGGGTGCACACAGGAGGCAACCGATCCAGAGGCAACTGATCGATGATTGAAAATGTTCAAGAGGCTTCGAGCTCTGGCCTCTGTGTGGAAGCTTCTCATGCCTGTGTCTGTGCTGTGTTGCAGGTGGCAGCCCTGAGCCCTGATGCTTGACCGGATGGAAGCCTGCCAGCTTCTGTTTCCACGAGCGGACACACAGAGCATGGTCCCCAGCTGGGAAAGAAGCGGGAAACGGCCTCGGTGAAATAACCCATCCCCGACCAGCCTGAGCAGCTGAGAAAGGCGTGAAGGGCACTGTGGCTGCCGCTGACCCGAGAATCCTCCTCCACTTGCTTCTCTCAAAGTTCTTTGGGGCTCTCTGAGGCCAAGAACAAGATGTAGAAAAATGGGACCAACTCCTGGTGTCCTGAGCCTCAAAACTCCTTTTGTGGCCCAAAGACACTCACCTTGACCTTGGGTGGGCTGGCGAGTTCTGTATTCCATTCTCTTGGCCTCAGCCATGTGCTAGACGCCCTCCAGCTGTGATCCTGGCAGTTGCCTTCGCAGAAGGAATAAGACTGAAGACTCCCAGGGGTTCCAACCCTAAGGGGAGCTTGGGAAAGGAAGCCCCCTCCATCCCTGCCCTGTGGCCCCTCCAGCCAAGCCCCGGCCAACCAATCCGGAATGATCCCACTATGGCCAAGCTCTGGTTCAAGTTCCAGCGGTACTTCCGCCGAAAACCTGTGCGTTTCTTTACCTTCCTGGTGCTCTACCTGACGGCCGGGAGCCTTGTCTTCCTTCACGCTGGCTTTGTGGGCCAGCCCGCCGTCTCCCAGAACCAGGCCAGCCCCGCCGCCGGGGCCCCAGCTGAGGGCGCCGAGCTGCCCTTCCTGGGAGACTGGCATCTGGGTAGAGGCTTCAGGGACGCAGGGGAAACCTTGAGCCTCACCCGCAGATACGGACACGGACCCTGGTTCAAGGGCAAAGATGGGAATGAGAGAGCCAGGCTGGGTGACTACGGAGGTGGAGCCTGGAGCCGAGCCCTCAAGGGGAGGGCTGTCCGGGAGAAGGAGGAGGAGCGAGGTAAGAGGGGTGAGCACCTGGGCATGGAGGGGGCTGAGATGCTGAGGGGGAGGTGAGGACTTCAACATAGGGATCTTAGGGGGGCACAACACCTCTGTCTGTATTCCCGCTTTTCAGGCAGGAGAACAGTGTCTCTGGGAGCTTGAGTAATAAATAGCACAAGGCCACTGCTGTGCCAGGATCTGAACCCAGACCCGGTTGACCGCAACAAACGTTCTTTCTGTATGCGCCGTCTCCTGTTTGTGAATCTACCCACAGACAGTGAATAAAAGGAATACAAATTAGTCACGGTTAGCTCCTCTTTTAACAAATCACCTTTATAGACGAGAGCAACATTTCTTAGAGAAGAAGATTAACTGAAGCAAAAGGCAAAAGGAAAGGAAAGGAGAAAACACCACGGGGAGGGCATTTTCCCAAGCTCAGCCCTTGCTGGTCTCTGGGCTTGAGACAGATAGCCCAGCTGGGGCGACTTTGCCATCTCAGCGATATGTGCACAGCGGTGGAGACGAGCTGAAAGATGGTGTGGCCTCAGCCATTCATCCCCCCTCAAGTGGCCTGTGACGTGGTCTGTCTTAGACCCCTGGCCTCCCCTTCTTGTCTGAGGGACTCTGCTGCCTGGGCAGGATTTGAAGGCGGGGCTCTGGGGAAATGGCTGAAGTGGGTTGGAGGCGCCCACACATATCTGGAGGCTCCATGGGAGGGAGAACTCAGTGTAGCCTGCACTGAAGTGTCGGTGGGGAAGGCGTCCCCAGCCCTGGCCCAGGACGGGGAGGAAACTGCCTCTACATCCATATCTTTGCCTGGAGAAGCTCGGCCACTCGGCAGGTCACAGTGTGTAATATGCCGGTGGGCCGTGTGTCTTCTTATCCCTCCTTTTGACAGATGAGGGAACAGAGCATCAACTGTCCGTGCAACAAGTCTCCTTTTTTAAATATAGTTTTATTGATTCCAGAGAGAAAGGAGAGGGAGAGAGAGAGAGAAACCTCAGTGATGAGAGAGAATCGTCGATCAGCTGCCTCCTGCACACCCCGCACTGGGGATTGAGGCCACAACCTGGGCATGTGCCCTGACTGGGAATCACACTGTGACTTCCTGATTCATGGGTCAGTGCTCAACCACTGGGCAACACCAGCCAGCCATGCAACAAAGTCTTTACGTGGGGCATCTCATCCTGATACTCGGCCCAAGGGAGGGAGAGGGAGGGGGTGCAGCAGCATTTAAAGGCCCAGGTTTGGGGGCACATGACCTACAGTCGAATCCCAGCTCTTCTCCCAAAGAACCACCCTTCCCCATTCTCCCTCCATGAAGGGCTCCCTGGTGAGGGTGGAGATGCCCTTCTGACAAGCTGGGACTTGGTGTGGTGACTGGAACAAAAGGAGTAGACGGTCCTGGCATGGATTTGGTCTAGACCCTCACAGCTGCACAGACCCAAGCCACTTAGCTTGAGAATCAGCGTATCGGTCAAGGGGACAAAACCCATCTTGAAGTCTTGCCTCAGCTTAAGCTAAAGAGGAAAATGCACTGGGACTTGTCCTCAACTATGGAAGGGGCTGGATTTTTAAATGAATGATTTCTTACCCTCTTCTCTGCTGTGTCTGCCTGAGCTTGGTTCTCCTACACAGAATGACTTTGGTACCAGGGTTTGTGGCTGTTGGTAGCTCTGGCCTTAGAGAACGCCAAGGTCGTGTTCCCAAGGAAAACAGGTCTTCCCCATCCCACCCCCCACCCCCGGCTTTAATTTATAAGAATTGAACAAATGGGTCATGTGCCCTACCCAAGAGCAATCCATCACTGGCTGGTGGGAGAGACAGTACTGATGGACCCTGCCAAGGTGAGTGTCTGCCCGTGGTCACAGGGCACGATCCCATCTGTGGCAGGAGGGACATCCATTGTTGAACAAGCACGGTGACGAGACGGGGGCTCCCCTAGAGCTGTCACCGTGTGAAACACCCGCACCAGGGAGGCGATGTTTCTCTTAAAAAAGATGAACTGTTCGTAGTCGACCAGATCACCTCTGTCTCTCGCAAGAAATTCAAGGTGATGGAGGTCGATGCGCATCTCCTGTGGGGCTGACAATCCTGCACTTAGCAGGGCGGTGTTGAGGGGCGCCATGCAGTGAGCCGGCTCCCTCTGCTAGACTTTGCTCTGCACCGGGAGTGAGGGGGCGAGAAGCCTGCAGTTTAGACAGACAGCAGCCAGCCAGGGAGCGTGAGCAAGTGGCATGCGGTATTGGCCTCAGTCATCCCTATGGGGGGGGCGTGTAATTCCAGGGCTGGCTGGATGCTTAGTCCAACTTCCAGCTACTTCCTTCCAAGTGGAATGGAGGAAAGAGCACTAGTTTGGGATCCCATGGAACCTTTGTTCTGAGCCCAGTTAGCCGCAGGGTTCACACAGGCCATCTCACCTTTCTGGGCCTCTGGTTGGTCATCTAAGAAGAGTGGGAGTGCCCCGGCCAGTGTGGCTCAGTTGATTGGGTGTCAGTCATCCCCTGCACCAAGGGGTCGCCAGTTCAGTTCCTCATCAGGGCACATGCCCAGGTTGTGGGCTCGAGCCCCAGTGGGGGGCATGCAGGAGGCAGTTCATCGATGTTGCACCTACATCGATGTTTCTATCTATTTCTCTGTCTCTCTAAAATCAATAAAAGCATTTTTTTAAAAAAGAGAGAAAGAAAAGAGTGTGAGCATGCCAGCACTTCCTCCTTCACTGGAGTCATCGCAAAGCTCCCCAGAGTTAAGAAGCAGCAAGCGATAGTTCAGAACATGAGCCAGAGTGTATGGGTCCGATCCTGGGTTCAGATGCGCAAGCTGTGGTTCCTTGGGCAAGTGACTTAACCTCTCTGGGCCTTGGTGTCCTCTGTATGGAATGGGGATATTAGTACTTACCTCATAGGATCATTGTAAAAATTCAACATGTAAAGCACCTGGCAAATTCTATGTCCAAATTAACAGTAATCATCGTCAGGACGTATGGGAAAGGACTTTATAAATGAGCAATCTTCATTGCTCTTCACCATGAAGCGCAGGGAGGCATTCACTACCTTTAAGAAGATGAAGTACCTAGGAGATGGTCGAGAACATAATTTAAAATTTTCCTTTAGATGGAAGCATGCACCTTGGCCACAGTGGAGGCAACCTGTAAAGTACGCGCGCAGCACTGGCAATGGCCAGTGTCTTATCCCCTGCCCTTAACTTGAGGCCTGCTGTATGCGAGACACTATGGTAGAAACATCGACACAAGTCGTCCCCTTTTAACCTTGCTGGGTTGGTGTTCTCATCCCCACTATGAAGAAAACTAGGCTAAGAGAGGTTAACTGGCCCACCCCTCCTCTCCCCTCCCCCCCCCACCCTGCCCAGGCCAGGGCTAGAAGGTGACCAAAGTGAGAGGAAGGCCTTGACCTTGGGTCCTGTGTTCTAAGGGAAATATCTTAAGGCCTCTTGTAGAAATGATAACATGCTGTCGAGGTCAGGCTCTTCAGAGCTGTCTCACTGTGGGCCTCATTGCTTGGTGCTACGGAGTGGCCTTGGCTTGGATTCCCACGTGCCCAGTCGTCACCAGTGGAGCTCAGGGTTGACCTTAACCCTGGCCACAGAGGGGTCACCTCCTCGGCTCTGCTAGCCTTCAAGGCCCACAGCCTTACCTGTGGGAGCCCCTTATCCGTCCAGTGTGGTTCAGGGTTCGAGTTCTGGAGGAGGCCGCACAAAATAGAGAGAGAGACTAGAAGAGAATCAGTTTGGAATAATGGGGACCAGGCGTGGCATCTACCTCCAGTAGGTGAGACTGCCCACTGCTCTGGTCTTGCTCAAAGCTTTTATTAAGGCAATGGGAAAACAACCATATCCTTATCTTTAGGGCAGGAAATTCCAACAACAAAGAGGCAACAAGAATTTACATATCAGTAACAGGTGGAGGGCTGCTTTAACTATCAATGTCTCCATCTAAACTGATGAGTGAATAGCTCCCACTATTCAGAGCAATTAAAGTCGACCAGCCTTCAGGCACATTTCTCTATTAGTGACAATGACTGGTCTCCCGGCACTTACCCCTGGGACTCCACCGCCCTTAGGGACCATGTTCTACCAATGCCCATGACTGTCAGTCTCTCCTGCCTACTTTTCTGCTCCGAGGAAGGGATTGGTACCAAAAAGTCCATGAGGCCACACAGTCAAGGTACCTTCTTATTCCTGTCACCCTTTCAACCTTGACCCCAGCCCCATCTGACTTTTCTCCTTTCCCCAAAGCCAAGTACATCGGCTGCTATCTGGACGACACCCAGAGTCGGGCCCTGCGAGGCGTGTCCTTTTTCGACTACAAAAAGATGACCGTCTTCCGTTGCCAGGACAACTGTGCAGAACGGTAGGGCCCCGATATACCAGGCTCCACTCATTTCGGACCCCTTCCTTCTCAGGTTCCTGCCTGTGGTGTTCTTTTCCATGGGAGCGTGTGACGGAGGATGAGCATGTGGCCACAAAGAAAGCATTTTGTAAGGCTGTGAATGCGTGTGTGTGTGTGTGTGTGTGTGTGTGTGTGTGAAACACACCTTGTGCTGAAGGTGTATACAGGTGGCAGTCAATATGGCCATGGTATATCTGTATGGATAGGTGAATGGGAGTATAAGACATCAAGCGGGGATGAAAGCAGGTGGGTGGTCCCTACGGGTCCTGGCCCCCAGAGCCCTCCCATCCCCAGGTCTCCTCGCTAGGTGAGTCTCCCTGTCCCTGGGGTCTCCATGGCGGCAGCTGCCCTGGCCTGACTGCAGCCTTCCCCAGGGGTTACCTGTACGCCGGGCTGGAGTTCGGCGCTGAGTGCTACTGTGGCCACAAGATCCAAGCGACAAACGTGAGCGAGGCTGAGTGCGACATGGAATGCAAGGGTGAGCGGGGCAGCCTGTGCGGCGGCGCCAACCGCCTCTCCGTCTACCGGCTGCAGCTAGCCCAGGAGTCGGCCCGCAGGTGTACGTGAGTTGGCCCCTGCCCCTCTCTGCAGCTCCTTCCTTGGCCAGCAGGCCCTGGCCCTCGCCTGCTTCCTGCATGTCTACCCCACACCTTCCGTGGCTCCCATCACTCCCATGCCATCGGCTGCCCTCCAAGGCTGCCACAGTCCTGCCCAGACTCACCTCCCATCCACCCCGTGCAGAGCCCTTTGCTCCAGCTGCTTGGCATGTTTCCCTCTTCCCCCTCCCCACCCCCCCGAGTTTCCTGCCAAACCACTTGCCTCCATCTTCCTCCTTCAACTGAGCTAGAGCCTGAGCTGAGCCTGTCCTTCCTGAGTTTCTGAAAGCAAATTGTCTCTAACGATGCTGACAATGGCAATGGCAAACAATGCACCCTCTTCTAAGTCCCTAAGTACATCTAATTCTCACACTCATGCTTCACATAGGCACCATGAGTCACCTGCTCCCATTTTACAGATGAGGAAATTGAGGACCAATCTCACATAAACATCAGAGAATTTAAACCGACCCCAGAGCCTATGTCTTTAACGCTCCCGTTTCATTCCCCGTTCGTCAGCGCTTCAGTGTTGTTGGAAAAGTTCTCAATTTCCAACCCGAGGGAGGAAAGGGGACAAATAGGAGAGGACGGGAGCCAGGCCTTTGCTGTGGACACCATCCCACTGTCTCCTCTGGATGTTTAATCGCAATTAATACCTGAATGTCAAAATCTGCCGTGTGTCAGGCACTGCGCTAAGCCCATGGCAGGACCTATCTCATCTACCTTCCCTACAACCTTTCCAGGCAGCGATGTTACCATTGAGAATTTTACAGCGAGAAAAGCGAGGTTTAATGAATCTAAGTAAACCTGCCCAAGGCCACGCAGTCTAATTAAAGGTGACCTTCAGACCTGTAAAAAGAGCTGATGGCCTTGACAAAAGATGCAGGGCTGAGGATGGTCCTGTTTACCCTGGGGCCTGCGCTGCCCAAACTGGACTATGCAGGTGAACCCTACGGGGATCTTGTTAAGATTTACATTCTGATTCAGCAGGTCCAGGCGGGATACTGCATTTTTAAGGAGCCCCCAAGGAATGCTAGGCTGCTGGCCCAGGGACCACACTTTAATAAGTAATAAGGCCTTACGCCCCAGTGGAGCCAATGAAGCCCGCCTGGAATGCATGCGTGCCCACACAGAACTTCACACCTGTCTGCACCCACAGAGAGGTCTCTTCCACGCGAATGCCATTGTTTGTAAAAATTCATCCATGGTTTGCTCGATAATGTATTCTGTTTTATGAATGCCATATTTTTGAAGCCCCGTTCAAGTTTTACTCTGCAGTAGCATCGAGTGAGCCTGTTGCCAGTTTGCAAAGAGGCCGATTTCTGCAAATGGATGCCCCCCCCGCCTCCCTGTGGGTCCGAAGGCCTGGCTGGCAGAGGGCACAGGTGGCTCATGAAACATCCAGGCTGGAGATTGTGCACACAGCCAGTTCCTGGGCTGGCCATTCGTGTAATGAGGTTTTAATTTAATGGTAGATTTATCATCCGCATCACTGAGCCTCTGTGCCAATATTTATGTTGTTTTGATGGTGGCTCTGACCATCTGAAGAGATGGCCTGGTGTCATGGGTATTTAGAGGGAAAGACGCTGCCACTAAAACAACCCAGTGGATGGGATGAGCCAGGTAACAAGGATGGGGCTGTGAGTGTCATTAGCCAGTATCAGCCAGATGTCCTTTTGGTTACTGTTCAGATTGGACATTCTCTCTCTCTCTCTCTCTTACACACACACACGCACATTTCTGAGATCACCTGTTATAATGACATGCTCACTGATCATCTGGGACTTTTTAATAAGCTGAAATATAAGTCTCAACACATGAAGACCACTAAGCAAGGGTGTGTTTTTGCCCTTGTAACAGTAAGAGGACTGGATGGTTGCTTGCGAGCAGCCCCTAAGGTGTCTAGTGGAGAGACAGGTCCAAGACCACTAGGGAGGGGTATGTGCAAGGGCTTGTGGGGACTCTGTCAGCAAGAGCCAAGGGAGCAACAATGGAGCTGAATCTTCCTCAAAGGAGATTTCCAGGTGAGAGAGAGAGCCTTGTGTTCTAGCCACGCGCAAAATTCCAGGCTCAGCAACATTCAGATGTTGAGTGCCGTGTGGGAAGCACTTCCTTTCTGATGTCCCATTTTACAGTTTTGGAAACTGAGGCCCAGAGAGCAGAAGTAGCTCAATTGAGCCTCCTTCAGGAAGGCTCCCAAAGGAGGGCTGTTTGATTAGGGCCTTGAAAGACACGTAGGGTTTTGTGTGATGGAGAAGAGAGAAATATCCAGACTCAAGACACATTGCCAAGAAGTGGGAGAGAAATCTAGGCAAAGGGAATAGAGTGAGCAAAGCCTGGAGAACGGGAGGCTCCAAGTCACCAGCACATGACACTCGCTTGTATTCCATCAGTCACAGAAATGACCTGCTCCCTCCAGGAGGCAGGGAGGATGGACACCAGACCCCATTTGTAGCATCATCCGTTGGTATCAGCACTGTGTCGGGACTGTGTTTCCCTGAGCAGTGGCACAGAACTCTTGAAGACTGTGCGTACTCAAAGGGAGTTTGTTATCTTCCAGGCACCGCTGGGGCGGGTGTGGGTAGCTCTGCTTCAGGGGCAGAAACCTGCCGTGATTCAATAACATCAGGGCTTTATCGGGTATTGCAAGAAATATCATTTGCCTGGAAGATTCTTGCAAGATTTGTGCTGCAAGGTCCATCGGAAAGACGCAGAATATCTACATGTCAGTCCCATGGTGGCTGTCCATGGTGCTGACCATCCTTAAGCTCTGTCTGAAGTCTCCATGTCTGCAGGCCAGCCTGTCCCAGGGCTCAGCCCTTTTTCCTCTCATTTTGCCTTTTCTGTGGGAAAAATATTACAAAGCTTACATGATCACTGAGCATGATCCTTGACTTAATGGTTCACAATTCACGTAGTAGATTTTGTGTGCCATTGTTAGTTCTGGTGATTTTTATTATTATTATTCATTTATTTTTTGGTCTTCCAAAGTTAGAAGGGGAATTTTGTTCATGCTGGTGATTTATGCCCACTGATACTCCATTCCGACCACTTCTGCTGAGGAGAGCCTCAGATGATCGCCAGAAAAGTCCCATTTTGATGAATAGACCAAATCTAGCTCCTTCTTTGCCCAGCCTGCAGGCCTCTCCTTGCCCTTGATGTATGTCTGGGATTCCTGAATTTTATCATTCATGCAGGCCTTCATGAATTATGCAGTGCAGAACCAAGGAGATGGTAACTAGACGTTTTTTCTCCTCCCTCATGAGGGGGAAGACTTGCTTAGCTGTTCCCCCCTCCACACAATCCCAGAAAGCTGTGGGAGTGACACGGGTTTTAAAATCAGGCAGACATGGTTTCTATGCCAGCTCTCTCACTTATTTGCTCTGTTGACCTTGGCCAAGCCATATATTCTCTTTGAGCCTCAACCGCCTCATCTGTAAAATAGGGGCAATTCCCCATTGATCGCTGGGACCTCCTCGGTGAGATAAAACGGAGATAAAATGGAGAAAGCATCTAGCACAGTGCCTGTTACGGAGTATTTGTAAACACCCGACCCCCCATCTTCTTAAAATGAGCTCCTCAGTCTACTCTGAGTACCACCCAGTTCAGGTTATTTAAATTTGCACAAGCCCACAGGAGCCTGCAGTGGTGCCCGGAAACGGCTGGTTGGAATTCTTCTCAGACAGTTAGGCTCTTTGTGTAATTCCATCTCTCTCTCTCTGATTATAGGGAGCTGCTAACAGCTCCCCACTTGCTGCCTTTCTTCCTCGCCTGCATCTTTAATGCAGTGGAGCTTGGCCTAATTACCGAGGGGGTGGGGGTATAGTGTGGTGGGGAGCCTCTTTCAAACCAAGGAGAACTCTTCCACGCCTGCCTTTAAGCCGACGCCTGATGACATTTACTTCATTTTTTTTGTGAAGCCCCAGAACAAAGAGATAATGGGACTTCAGAGGCACTTGCAGCTGCTTCCGGGCTGTTCTTCATCTGCCCCCAGAAGAGAGAGTTGCAGAACAGTTGCTCTGCTCGCCTCTCACTCATAAAAACCCCAAGCGGCGGAGGTCACGCACCGTCTCAGCTAGCCTGGCAGCGAGGAGCCGCCTCTGTCGGAATGTGGGGCATGGGCCCTTATGATCCTCGAGCCCCTGCGGTGGGGCCTGAGAGGGTTTCTGGGAAATGCACGGGGCCGGCACAGGATCCCTGGAGCTCCCCCACGTGAGAGGCGGCAGGCCTCCCGCAGAACAGCAGAGATGTGGAAACTAGGATGTGATGTCAGACAAGATTGGGGTCAAAGCCCAGCTCTGTTCCTCACTCGCTGTGGGACTTGGAAAAGTGATGGAGTCTTGTCACATCTCAGGGTCTCTGTCTGCAAAGCAGGATCAGAGTGTCTCACAGGTTGCATTGAGGATTCATTCTGATACAGTATGTGTTAGATCCTGGGCACCAATGACACTCTCACTGCACCAACCACGCCCCTTGTTTTACTCGAAAGCTGTGCTTCTAGAAAGGGATGTGCATCTCAGGGTTCTGAAAACAGCCAAGCCCAGTTTTAAATGGGCCTCACGAACCTTTCAATAAATTTGACTGGGGCCACTTTTTTTTTTTTTTTTAGTTTGTCTTTATTACATTAAAATCTACATATTCACTGTAGAAAAGTTTTACAAAAAAGATGGGACTAAAAATTGCCTATAATCCTACTTCTTATCGGTCAGGAGCTCTCCAGAGAAACAGAACCAGGAGGTTAGATAGGTGGAAAGACACACAGACGGACAGAGGGATAGATGGCAGAGGCGTTTATATTTATTTAAGGGAGCTGGCAAGTCCGAGAGCTGCAGGGCAGACCAGCAGGTTGGCAATGCAGGCGGGAGCTAATGCTGCCGTCTCAGGGCAGAAGTCCTTCTCTGAGAAACCTGTTTGGCTCTTAAGGCCTGCAACTGATTAGGTGAGGCTCACACACTCCTTGTAAGGAAGTCTCCTTAGGGTCAACTAATTGCGATGTTTCCAAATGGGGTTATTTTAAAGAGAGTCCCTCCCACATAGCAGTCCCCTGCAGCCTGCAGGTGTTCAGCCCGGGGAGGGTTTTCCCCCCTAAGCCCTCAGGTGATAGGAGGAGAGGAACTCCCCTGCTGCTGTGAGGAGAGACGGGACAAACCTGGGCCCTTTGTTGCCCTCCCTCCTGTAAACCCTCCCTGGCATCTCTCAGCTCCCTGAACGGGGAGTTGCCGTGGTTGAAAATGAGGAAGCGAACCGTAGGCATCCCGACAAAGAGCCAGGGATGATGTGGCCCCAGCAAGAGCATCCCCGTGACCTGGAGTGCTGACAGGTGCCAGGGTGGAGGAGAGCATTGAGCTATCTAGTTTGTTAGTCTTCGTTTGCTTCGCTGTGTGATCTTGGGCGAGACTCTTGCCTTCTCTGGGCCCCCATTTAAAAGTGTTTCTGTTGGAAGGTGGTTCTCCCAGCCTGGATCTGACGACCCTTTTCCCTCTGGCTCTGCAGATGGAAGCGCAGTCTTCCGAGGCTGCTTCCGCAGGCCCAACAACCTCTCCCTGGCCCTGCCCGTGACGGCTGCCATGCCAAACATGTCCGTGGACAAGTGCGTGGACTTCTGCACAGAGAAGGTGAGACGGGGGGCCCAGGGAGGGGCAGTGTGGAACGGCAGAGTAACAGGATGCTGGGCTGGAGAGGGATCTTGTGATCCGTGACGTGGGGGGGGGGGGGGCCTGTGTCATCTGTCCCCGAGGTAGAAGTTACACAGGGACAGTGTCTCTTGCAATAGAGGGGAATACTCAGGAATGAACTGGGCCTCGAAGCATGGCTTTCGGAAGATTGCCAGGTAGAGGCAGGGATAGTCCCACCTTGGGGCGGAGTGAGCTCCCATCACTGCTAAGAGAGAAACCAAACCTACTCTGGTAAAGCTCACTGGGCCCAGCCTTGTAGGTGTGACCTCAGTTCGTTGTCAATCCCCTGCCCTCCGACTCTCAGGTCCTCCTGCTCCCACTTCACTGTTCCATAGAACAGACAAGGCAATGAGGAGCTGCTCTCCCAGCGAAGACTGGTCCACACAGGTTACAGGATCCTCTTCGGCGTGAAAGCATGGGCCCAGGCAGCTTTCCCCGAGGTGTGGGTTCTGTCTCACCGCCAGGCCAGGGACATGGACCGTGGCGGGTCACACACCATGAGAAAGGCATTTATTTCTCAGTTTTCTTCCCAGTTCCTCCAGGAGAAGGCTCATCTCAGCGCTGAAGTGTCTTGAACACGCTGTGCCCTCAACCAATCTCCCTTTTGCAGGAAAAATGGAGCCGACACAGGGCTCAGTCTTGGCAGGCAGAAGATCTTAGTGAGAGCTTCATTACACTGCTGTGTGCCTGTCGTATTTGCACTAATAGTATGGAAACCATGGAAGCCCTGGGGGTGGTACAAAGTTTCCTTGGAAATTTAAGTCCCAGAAAGCGAGGGGACTAAAAGGAGGCAAAGAAATAAATAACAGGGAAACAACAAAGAAAATGGTCACCACTAAGCGGCGGGTATGTTCATTAGCTTGATTGTGATGATTAATCCACCACGTATACATGTATCGAGACATCGCCTTAAAGACATACTTTTTTTTTTTTTTTTTTTTGCCCTAACTGGTTTGGCTCAGTGGATTGAGCGTCGGCCTGAGGACTGAAAGGTCCCAGGTTCGATTCCAGTCAAGGGCATGTACCTTGGTTGCGGGCACATCCCCAGTGGGAGGTGTGCAGGAGGCAGCTGATGGATGTTTCTCTCTCATCGATGTTTCTAACTCTCTATCCCTCTCCCTTCCTCTCTGTAAAAAATCAATAAAATATATTTTTTAAAAAGATATACTATTTTTGTTAGCCAATTATACCTCAGTAAAGCTGGAAGAATGCCACAGTGCAGGAGGTACACAGATGGAGCCACGTTGTGAAAGTGGGGTTCACTCATGAAGTTTCGGGGTCCTCAGTTCGGGAGAGGGATGGAGACGGGAAGACTCAGGCTGCTCCATGTTCAGGGGTTTAGCAGAGTTGTTCCTCGGCCTCTCCCTCTCCCTCCCCAGGAGTACCCACTGGCAGCCCTTGCGGGCACCGCCTGCCACTGTGGCTTCCCCACCACGCGATTCCCCCTGCATGAGAGAGAAGACGAACAGCTGTGTGCCCAGAAGTGCAGCGCGGAGGAGTTTGAGAGCTGCGGGACCCCCAGTTACTTCATCGTGTACCAGACGCAGGTGCAGGGTAAGCCGGGCCTTGTCCAGCGACCCCGTGTGTTCTCCCAGGGCCTCCCTCCCAGAGGTGCCTGGGACAGTCCCCCTCACACAGCCCATACTGTGCAGGCCAGAGGGTGGAGGCGGAAGGCAAAGGGCGGAGGGCAGGGGCAGGGCTGGTGACCTTGGCCAGGCTTAGAGATCCTCGATGGGCCACAGAGGGAGGCCCAGGCAAGCGGGGTGGGTTCAAAGGACTCTCAACTCTATCCCTCATACTGCAAACCTCCTTGGTAGCTTTTTTTCTTGAAATGGAGACTGTGGCATTGAGTGGGAAGGCATCCGGGCTGGGAAGGGGAGACCTGGGTCTCCAACACAGACCCACAGTGTGATCCTGGGCAGCTCACTTCCCCTTTCTGGGCTTTCCCTCAGCTTCCCTTACTTCTGTAGGGGGCAGAAGAAATCATCCCTGTGCCTTCTTAGCTCCGGGAGAGGTTGCACTGGGAGGCTCTGATGCACACTCTCCATGGGCTCTGACAGTTGTGGCATCCTGGGGTCTCTGTAAAGGCAGCCACTCGAGAGTATCAGAGTGGTGCTCACCTGTCCCAACCCATTTTACAGATGTGGAAGTTGAGGGCTAGAGAAAAGTAATTACTATGCCTTTTGAGTGCTTTAGCATTTTAATATATTACATGCATTGTTTGATTTCATCCTTACAGTAGCCCTACAATGTAGATGTTCTTGTTACCCACCCATCCAATCACCATTGCATCCATCTTCCACCCATCTGCCATCTGCCCATTCATTTATCCACACACCTCTCCAACATCCATCTAACTACCCGTACACCCACCCATCAACTTATCCAACCATCTAGCCATTCATCTACTCATCCATCCACTCATCCAAGAAACATTTATTATCGCTACTAAATGCAGAAAATATGAGAAGCACTGGGGGAAGAGGGGCGGTCATTGAAGAACAAACAATACAGCCTGAGTTTCTCACTAAACAAATACTTTTTGAATGACAGTTGTGGTAAGTGACACGGAGATGGACACAGTAACTAACACTAGCCCAGGGAGTCAGGAAGGAAGGAGGGGCTGGTTCAGCAGAGAGTGGAAGGGTAAGAATCGGTCTACCTGGCAAGGGCGGGGAGGAGACAGTGAAGGCCGAGGGAACAGCGTCCTTGAGGGTGCCGAGTCAGGAAGGCCCAGAGCACAGACAAGGACATGAAGGGGACACCAGGTGCCTGGCAGGTGGGAGGTGGGAGGGGGAGCAGGTGAGTGGAGTAAGCCTTGGAGGATGCAGGAGCCAGACCACATAGGGCTTAGGAACCAAGATAGGAAACTTAGACCGGATCTCACGTAGATGGACACCATCTGAGGGGTTTAATCTGGAAGAGAGGGTGGGGGTAGGAGAAGGTGACTTGTGGTGGCAGGGGGAAACTGAGGCAGTAGAGAAGACTCATTCTCCCGATTTACTGAATCCCTACTATGTGCTAATCCCTTTTCATACATTGTCATTTAACCCTCACAGCAACCCTGTGAGGGCGGAACCATTTCCCCCGTTTTACAGATGGGGGACCTGAGGCCCAGAAGAGTTTCCATCGTGGACGCTGGGTCGAATGGCTAGGTAGTGGCAGGGGTGGGACTCACGTCCAGGCTTCCTCTGTCCTTGACCTTGCCCCTGACCTCTGCTCATGCCCTGCTCTTTACAGACAACCGCTGCATGGACAGAAGGTTCCTCCCAACCAAGTCCAAGCAGCTCATCGCTCTGGCCAGCTTCCCAGGTGCCGGCAACACGTGGGCTCGCCACCTCATCGAGCTGGCCACCGGCTTCTACACCGGCAGCTACTACTTCGACGGTTCTCTCTACAACAAAGGTGAAGAGGCTGCCTGGGCTCCAAAGGACACACTGGGAGGCCATGGGACTACCCTTCCTGAGCACCTACTCTGTGCTGCTCAGCTCAACCGAGCATATTTATTGAGACCTACTCTGTGCTTGGTGCCTTCCCTTTGTTTAGATCACTGCAGACATTCCTTGAACACCTAATGTGTGCAGGTACCTCAACACAGACATTTACTAGCAACTCTGAGCTATACACAGAGATCCAATAACTATGTTCACTTTGGGGACATTGATTACCTACTGCTATTTGTCAGGGAATCCGAGAATGTCCCAAATTGTAGAAGGGTCCTTGAGCATCACTTGGTTCATGGATCTAAAGTGGTTTCGCCTCAAGTGTCAGTTCCAGTGAATCCCTGCTTTAGGACGATGTGTTGAGAAGGATTCTGAGCTTCTGTCCTCCATCGGGAACCAAGTGCCTTGATCTAGCAGTGGTGCCTGTTGAGGGTGTAGAAGGGGGACTGGCCACAGACCTTCTGCGCACACCCCGCAAGATGTATAAATCACTTGTCCCCCACAGCGCGGGGCCCATGGTAGACATTCAGTAAATGCCAGCGATTGTTAGTATTAATAGTGAATGAAGGCATGAGTAATAATGAGGGCCATGATGAAGGAGTGCCCTGGGTAGAGGAACATAAAGGAGAAAGATACCTAAGTCAGCCAGAGACCTTGCAAATCGTTTTATCCCTAGTTCCCATCCCAGTGCCTCACACATAGTAGGTGCTCAATAAATACATAATGTGTGAGACTCCCGAAGGGGCCCAGCAGAGGGTATGTGGGTTTCTTCTTGTCTCCTGCCCCCCTGCCACTCACCTGCCACGTGTCCTCCTCCCCCCACACCCGCTCCCCATGGGAAGGGTTTAAAGGTGAGCGGGACCACTGGCGCAGCGGGAGGACTATCTGCATCAAGACACACGAGAGCGGCCAGAAGGAGATCGAGGCCTTCGATGCCGCCATCCTGCTCATCCGCAACCCCTACAAGGCCCTCATGGCGGAGTTCAACCGCAAGTACGGCGGCCACATCGGCTTCGCTGCACATGCGCACTGGAAAGGCAAAGGTATTCCTGGGGAGAGGAGGGGTGTGGAAGAAAGGGATCCTGGGGTGCAGCGGACAGTGCCCTGGCCAGTGCTGTCTCCTGTGAGGTGTCCAGGAGCGACGCCTTGATGGCATGCGTGTGAGGTTCCAGTGCCCCAGCTTCTAGTGCTCTTCCACATCCCATGCATCCGCTAGCATCACCCTCTGGGATGCCCAGTGGTTAAGGACATGGTTGTGGAGCAAGACACCCTGGGTTCTAATCTCAGCTCCATCACTTCCTGGATAAGCTTCCCCACCTCCCTGAATTTAGATCATCCATCTGTAAGATGAGGGCGGCTCTAGGCTTTAACCCTGTAAGCCACTTAGTAGCTATGATCCATGATGCATTATGCAAATGGATGTGATTTGATTGATTGGAGGAGGAGGAAGAGGAGGTTCAAGAGTCTGGAGACCGAAATCCAGGCCAAGGTCAAAGGCTAAGTTGCCCTGAGGTCACCCATGAGGTCCTAAGGGGTCATTTGGATGAACAAGCCCAACAACTCTGGGTTGGGAGGCTCAGAAAGGTTAAGTGTCTGGCCCAAGGTCACACAGCTGGAAAGTGGCAGTGTTGGCCCCTAACCACTGAACTTCATTAAGATGACCTGGGTTTGAGATTCAACTCTCTCGTTATGAGTAGGTGGCTGCCCTGTGGCTGGATGTCTCAGTGTGGAGTGGGCGGCAGCCCAGGGTCATGGTGAGAATGTTGAAGTCTGACCCAATGTCTGCCACATTGAGTACCCTTAACCCTACTGGGTCTCAAAAGCCCCTATCAGTTTCTACCCATCACTCCATGGTGGTCAAGAGAATCACATCAGTTGTCCCACAAGTAAACATTTTACAAATGGGACAAGCTGAGTTCAGGGAGGAGCCTCTTCAGGAAGTCCCATGAGCCCCTGCTCTTAACCCCTGTGCTAATCCACGGTGGTGGATTCAATGAAATGTCTGTGCTTAGGAACCACCCAGTTTAGAACACCTATAAGTGCAAGCTCCCCCTACCCCCAAATTCATCCAGGAACAAGGCTGTTCCAGCCCGAAGTCGGGGTGGGTAGGGGGGGGAAGCTTCCTGCTCCTCCCAGCCCTCCCCCTGCTCCCAGATGCTCTGATCCCTCCCGAGAGGACTGGAGCCTGGCAGGATGCAGTCGACTCGGCATCCACCAGTCACACCCTCTGTGTTGATGTTGTTGATTAAAACCCTCGGGCCTGACCAACCGTGCCCTGGGTTCCTGTTCACCCATCTGTCCCTCTCTCCGCCTTGCTTCCCCTCTCAGCGAGGGGATAAAACCTTGGACAGGTGGTGACATTTGTTCTATTGTTCCCAGGAGCAAAGAGGCCTCTGAATTATTTATTTGTAGAACAATTGAAAGGGAGCACTCACCGGCCAAGGCCAGGCGAGAAAGTCTGCAGATGCAAATGGCAGGAGCCTGTCTGAGGAACAGACCCTCAGCTTGCCGAGCTGGAGAGGACCTGAGAGGTCACTGGACCCAGTGGTCCTCAGTCCGGCTGTGCATCAGAACCCCCAGAGGAGTGTGGGAAAATCCGTGCTCAGGCTGCACCCGGACCGTGACTGCATTGTGATCTGGGCATTAGCATTTGTAAAGCTCCCAGCTGCTTCCAGTGTTCAGGCAGGACTGAGAACCCTGCCTCACCCCCTGTTTATTAACGGGGAAACTGAGGCCCAGAGACAGGCGGGGACCTGCCAAGGTCCTGCTGCCCCAAGTGAAAAGGAGGGACCCGCTTGAGAAGCTTAAGGGAGAGCAGGCATTTAGCGGTAATTATCTCGTTTAAGCCATCTGATCGCCGAGGAGGTAAGAAAGGCAGCCATAATCATCATAACCTTCATTTCGCAGGGGAGATACCGTCACAGGGAGGGAGGAAGTCACATGCCGAGGCCCCTGGTGTAGACTGAGCTGGGTTCTCTGACCCAGGCATCAGCTACCAGGCTCTTTCTTGCCTGGGGCACTGCTGACCTGGCGCCCAGAGCTTCTCCTCTCACAGCATAGCCCAGCGTCTCGGCTTCAGACCATTTTAAAGGGGCCGCCTTGCCTCTTTTTTCCTCATTCTGGACAGCTGGGAGCTTTAAAAAGAAGGGGAAGGGATGGTCAGGACCAGCTGAGCCTGGAAGCTTCAGGGGGTGAGAGTGGGGGGTTCGGCACACACATCTCATGGTTGGGTTCTGGGGCCCCCATATGAGTCTGGAATTGGGGTGGGGGGCCTTCTCCCAAGCCTGACCCAGGTCCTCCAGAGCTCTGGCCCAGAGCCTTCCCCAAAGCACCAAGCCCCACAGCCCGCACCCACCCTCTCTCTCTTTTGCGTTTGCATCTGGCACTCGAGTTTGCGACCCTCACTTTAGGGCCCCCGGCACCAGCAATGTCACTTGGGAGCCTGTTAGAACAGCGGGTTCTAACCCTGGGGAGGCCTGGCCACCACCTGTGTTCTAGCGCCCCCTCCAGGTGTTTTCAGCACGCCCTCTGGTTTCCAAGCCAGTGCTCCAAATCCTTGCTGCTGCAACAGTGAGTGGCCTGTGGGCCAGTGGCATTGACTTCACTGGGGTTTTTAGAAAAGCGAATCTCAACCCCACCCAGTCTTCCTGGATCCAAATCTGCATTTTAATGAAAAGCTTCATGTGCACTTGAAAGTTTGAGAGTCTCTGCTTTCGGATGCCCTCAGCCTTGCGTGTGAGGATCACCTCCCTCAGGGAAGAGGTCACCCCGCTGTTGAGCGTGTCTGTCCCACTCGGCCTGTGTCCCCTCCGGGTAAGAGCTGGGTTGAGGCTCCTATAATGGCCTACCCCCCGCCCCCGGGTTGGTTCCATAACATTAATTTTACAGTGTCCCTGGAGTGGATCCAAAGCAAAGTTTTATGTGCTGTGATTACACAAGGTGAATTGTCCTGGATCTGCCTAATGAAACAGGGACTGTGCTTCAAGATTCCGTGGGGAACTGAGTCCAGGGAAGCTATTCATCAGGCCCCGGTTCCTCCCATCGACGGGAAGGGGGAGCTGAGCGGCCAGGCCCACGTGTGCGGCAGTTCCGGTGCAGCCAGCCCCCGTGACCAGTGGTCCGTGGCTCAGTGAGCCTCTGGTACCCAGTGTGAAGGCAGCAATTCGTTCCTGGAAACCCTGAGCTAATCAGGGCTTTTGTTTTTTTATTTTTATCCTTTTTAACGAAGTAGCTTCAAGTGAGGGATCTGTGTCATGGGGGCAGATCCAGCTGCCACCGAGACTGCCTGGATATCAACTGTGTTCTTAGGGGGAAGCTCTGACCTAAATGATGGGGCCTGGGAGGCACCTCAGAGATGCTGGGGGCCCACATTTCTCTCCTGTATCCCAGGCCCTGTGCCAGGGCCTTGATAAATCTCACTCCATTTCATCGGCACAGCATCTAGGACGCAGGTCTAGCACAGTCACCACTTCACAGATGGGTAAACTGAGGCTCAAGGACATCAACTGATGTCCCCAAGGTCGCACAGCTAAGGGGGAGAGGAGCTGGGTTTTGAATGCAGGCAGTCTGACTGCAAAGTCGTCATAGACAACATCGGGAGAGAAGAGGGCCTGAGCTGAAAACATCAGGAGCTCAAAGGGTTTGCTAGGAGGGCAGGAGCCAGGCTCAGCCTAGGGAGGATGTGGGTTCGAATCCTGCCTTGGATGCACTGTGTGGCTTCGTGCTTTGAGCCTCCGCTCTCTCCCCTGTGTGTAAAATGGGGCTAGTAATTCCTGCTCTTCAGGCTCCTTGTGGGCACTGTATCGCCCAACGCAGCCCTGACTCTTAGGCCACACACATTCCCATCCCACATGCAACCTGGGCTGCAACCCGTTGCAGGGTCCGGCCACCACGCCCCTCCCCTTTCCTTGAGGACCACCCTGCAGCCCTCTTCCAGCAGCCGCTTGCGGTGGTCAGAGTGGCCAGGCCCGGAGTCGGGATCTGTAGGTCCCTGGTGACCGAGCGCTGTCTCCATCCCCAGGGGCTTCTGCTGCAGGAGCAGCAGTCGTCCTGAATCACCGGGGATGCTGGGAGGTGACTCGGGAGCAGGGAAATACAAAAAAAATAAAATAGTGAAACAGACTATGTACATGCTAAATTTCCTCTAATCACCCAGATACATCTGGTCTCAACCCATTATAACAGTGTAGGCCCAATTAGCCAGATACATTGTAAATAATCTATTTTAGGGATAAAGAATGTCCTTCTCACCAGCGTAAATACTTCCCCAGCAGTCAGGGTGTGCCAGCGGGAGCTCTGGGAGCCGGGAGCTCCACCACAGGGCCTGGTGTCTTCTGCAAACAAAGAGGAGTCCCTTATTCATCCCAACTCCGGTGGGTGGGCGGCTGGGAATTTCAGTTCCTCTCCAGAGCTATTTATTGAGCCCCTGCTGGGTGGGAGGCAGTGGGAGGATGTGGGGCGAGGCTGCTAAAAAGGGAAGATCAGAACCTGGAATCAGCCAGGCCTGGTCTGGATGGTGCTCCCTGGCTGCGTGGCCTTGGGCAAATCACTCCATCTCTCTGGGCCTCAGTTTACCCAATGGTGATAGTGAAGAGCAGTCCTTTCTTTCCAGGGTGGTCATTAGGATGAACTGAGGTCATGGGGATCCATCACCCAGCAAGGGGTGCAGATTTAGTTATTGAGAACCAGCTGGGCTCCCCAGTAGGGCACAAGAGACTCAAGCTCCTTCAATAAACATTTCCTTCTGGAGGGAGCACCTGGCTTTGTCTTCTTGGAAAGCAGTGTGTCTGGCTTCAGGGTTTCAAAGAGCCTGTTCCATGATTCTCCAGCTGGGGCTGGCCTCCCTTCCTCTGTACCCAGCACCTCCCTGGTTCCCTCTGTAGTTACCCAGCTTCTCTCTGGATTCAGCCACCCCAGGGGCTGCCTGGCTGTCTCTTTGGGGTCCTCTCCAGGGCTCCCCAAGGAATTTCCTGCATTAGGTTATAGCCTGACTTTCAAGTCATAGACAATTCCCAAAATGCCTTCCCAATTTTGGTGACAGTCCATCCTGTCCTTCTACAAACCCAGCAAGGGGAGTGTGGACATCTGCCAGGAGTTGAGGTGTTCTCACTGCTGTGAGTGACAGCAACCACTCGGACCTGGGTCCCGGGAGCCCCTCTGCCCTCTGACTCGGCCCTCCCCCCTCTCTCCACAGAGTGGCCCGAGTTCGTGAGGAACTATGCCCCGTGGTGGGCCACGCACACACTGGACTGGCTCAAGTTTGGCAAGAAGGTGCTGGTGGTGCACTTCGAGGACCTGAAGCAGGACCTGTTCGTGCAGCTGGGCCGGATGGTCCGCCTGCTGGGCGTGGCCGTCCGCGAGGACCGGCTGCTGTGCGTGGAGAGCCAGAAGGACGGCAACTTCAAGCGCTCGGGGCTGCGCAAGCTGGAGTACGACCCCTACACGGCAGACATGCAGAAGACCATCCAGGCCTACATCAAACTGGTGGACGCGGCCCTGAAGGGGCGGAACCTCACGGGCGTGCCCGACGACTACTACCCCAGATGATGGGCCCGCCAGGGAGGGGCCTCGAGACCCCTGGAAACCCCGCCCATCCATCTGGTCCCTTTTTGGTCTGGGGACAGCCCCCTCAGCTGCTGCTGGCCTTCAGTGCATTTCCTGCATGACACAGGAGCCTCAGGGGACAACCAGCTGCTCACAGCCCTTCATAGCCCAGGAGGCCCCTGATGGGGCAGTCTTCTGTCTCCCACGGCCCTGTCCCCACCACTCTGGCTCCCCCCTTGGGAGGGCAGGCTCCTGGGTATCCTGGAGACTCGGGTGTCTCCCACGGGTGCCGAGGACCTGGATGCTAGGGAAGTGCCCTCGGCGCTCGGCCCTCTGGGGCTGGGTTCTCGCGTGCTCTTCTCTCCAGCGAGTGGCCCCGGGTTCATCAGCCACTTGGATGGGAGAATGTTTGCTGGAGGTTTCTCTGTAGCGTCCAGTTTCTGACACTCTGGGTGGGTGGGGGAGCCCCAGTGCTCGCAGTGGGTTCACGGGCACCACCAGGTGGGGTCCCTGCATCAGGAGCCCACCCCCAGGTCACACTGCTCCTGAGGACCGAGCTAAGGTCCAGTTCTGCCCGTTCCTCCCCCATTGGGCCCAGGAGGTGACCTGGGGATCCCTGGTCCCCACGTCCAGGGTTCTCCGGGCCCCAACAGTTATCCCGCCAGGATGGCCGAGGGCCCGTGCCGACTCTGAGTAAGAACGAAAGCCCTGTCACATGTTGCTCCCCTGCGGGTGCGCCACATGGATCTCACTGCCTCTGACCCCTGCCGACGGGTCCTGCGCTCTCCAGGCGAGAGAGTGAGGGTGCTCCCGACTAGGTGGGACGAGACCCAGCTCCCTTCCCAGACCATCGGCCTCCCATGATCACAGTCCCAAAGGGCGGCTTCCCTCGCGAGGTCCTGGAGGAATGAAGCGAACTCAATGGCTCTTCACTTCTGCATAGACGCTGCTCCCCGAAGCTGAGACGTCAAACCAAAGGATTCCTGGGGACCCCATGTCCCCAATGCTCGATCTCCAAAAGCATGGGTCCAAGGTCCCTCCGCTTCCCCGCCTTGGAGACCAGCGGCTTCTCACCGGGCCCACCTGCGCTCCTGCACTACCCCCATCATGCAAATGCAAAAGCCATAGGTCACAGCTCTTCACTGTTCTGTCCAGAGCAGCCCCTCCCCAGCAGCCCCCTTGAAGCCTTGGGGTGCAAGGACAGGCTCACTCCCAAATAGCCAGGAGACCATGGAGAAGGCGAGTGTAAAGAGATATATTTTTTTAAGAGGAATATGATTAATACATTCCGCCCCTTGGAAGCTGGCCATGCGAAGCAAAGGGGCCAGAGGCTCAGACCTGTGATTCTCGCCCTGGGCCCCTCCCCTGTCGGCTGTGGGCGACCCCAGAGCCCACCCAGGGGCCCTGTATTTTGTACCGAGTTTCTTTACCCCCCAGACTCATTTCTAGTCTTTGGGGAAGTCTCCTTCCACTCCCACCCACAGGCCAGCTCTCTCTGGGAGCTTTTGGACCCATGGCCTGGGCCAGCTCTTTGCCGGCGATCACTTCCTCAGGTCAACACCATCATTAAAAGTGAGTTTTGTTGAGAACTCCACCCGTGGCGGAGTGTTGTGTAAGGCGCGCTCACAGTGGGGTGTTCTTCGGGGGTGTCTGGGTGAGTGAGAATGTTCTGGGGGCACACCTGCTTGTGTCTGGGTGACTCTGGAACCGTGCGCCTCTGTGTGTGACACTGTTGCCATGGCCCGCAGCCCTCTGTCCCGAGGCTGTGGCCCCCGCACTGGAGTAACACAGGCCCATTTCTGGGGTGTGTGTGGGGGGGTTCCTGTGCGTGGAGTCACACATGCGTGGAGGAGGAAATGCCGGCGTGTGTGAACCTGAGCATGAGAAGGTGCCTGTGGAGGGACATCTTCTACCAGTGCCTTTTGTCCTTGGGGTGTGGCAGGGCGGGAGGGAGGCATGGGGGTACAGAAGGAAGGGTTACTAGGGTGAGCTGTCAGTGCCCCTGCTTGGAAGCCACTGAGAGTCAAAGGGTCAGAAAAGGCCCTCAGAGTCTCCATGTCTGAACCTCCCAATGCCCCAGAGGGAGGACCTGCCCTCTGTCCGCAGGAGGCAGAGGGCTCTGTGGGAAGGGCCTCTCCTCCGGGCGCTGCTCACACCCGGGTGGACAGTGAGGGAGGGCAGTCAGCCGCTGGGACAGGCAGGGGAAGGGAGCCCAGGACTGGGAGGAGGGTTGGAGGCTGGAAAGGAGGATCTCAGGAAGGGCGAGGGGGAGGCTGCTCCAGGATCCAGGGAGGGGCCTTCTCCTGGGGGGGGGGGAGGCTTCTATTGGCCCCACAATTCCTTCTGTGGAGCCCCAGGCTAACCTCTGACCCCGTCTCACATCTGGATTCTGGTCCCAGCCTGAGCCTGACCAGTATGCCAAGTCTGACCTGGTCCCAGGTGACTGATCCTGAGTCACAACGAAGCTGGAATCCTGTTCACAGACGGAGCCCTGAGCCCCCCAGAGCCCCAGCCTCAGTTCCCTTCCCCCTTCTCTCGCGCATTGCTCTGCCCCGCCCCACCCTCCCCCTATCTCACCATGTTCCTTCCCATTGCCCCTCTCTCAGTTTCCCTTCTGTGGTCTCGTGTATTTCCTCCAGCTACTCATTCCCCTCTCTCCTTTCTTGTCCTCTTCTCTTTCCTCTCCCTCATTTCATCATCATCTCTTTCTTGGTTTCTGCTTCTGCTGTGCAAGCATCTCTACATCTATCCCTTAAGCTCTGAGCTCCTGTCTCCCTGCCTTTCCTCCCTTCCTCCCTTCCTCCCCACCTATTGTCCTCTCCCCAATCCTCCTCCTCGTCTTCGGAGAGTGGGCGTGACTCAGCGGGATCCAGACACAGTGAGACACATGCTACCCAGGCCAGTAACCAAGGAAGTGGTTTCCTTAGCAACAGAATCTGCAGGCATGTGCTCCACTGCCCCATCCCTTAGCTATTACAGTGAGGACTGGGGGCAGGGGTGGGGGTGGGGGTGGGGATGGAGTGGGCATCAAGCCTGGACACAGGGAAGTCAGTAATGACACTGCTGTTGTGACCCTCCCGAGGGGACTGTGGTCCGAGACCAGCTCCGTGTGCCTGGCATTGTGGAGACACCAGAAATCTGAGAGGTTGGGGGGGCGGTGGGGTGTGGGGTCAGAGAGAGGCATATCATGTGGAGAGAGCGGAGAGGAAGCCACAGGACTTGGTGGCAGACCGGATGTGGGCAGGGGGAAGTGACAAGGCCGGGAGGCCCCCACGATTCTTCCTGTGCAGCTCCTGGGAGGAGGTCCTTTGACTGACAGCAGGGAGGGGGAGGGAAAGGATGGGAGCTGACATCACTCCCTGTCCCCTGGAGTTCACCATCTAGTTGGGTTGGCACGGAGGAGTGGGGTGGAGGGGGGGCGGGTGGAGACAGACGCAGAATCATCGCGTTCAGTTTTTCAGTTCTCCCTGCAAATTAGTACGGAGGAGTGCAGGAGATCAAGAGCAGCCCTTGGAGCCTGAGGCTCAGGGGAGGACCCTTGGCTTCAAACCAACAACCCAGAGCCTGTCCCAAAGATAGAAGACGGAATAGGGTAGAAAATATGGAGGGGGGGGGGTTAAGTCACTTTTTCGGTACTTTTTCCCACTGGGAAAATAAAAATACCTTCAATCTTAGAGAAACAGCACATGGGGAGGGAGGAGACAAAAGCGCCCCATGTTAGAATTGCATTTGCAGCTATAAATAATGTCCCCAAAGAAAACACCTGTCAAGATGCATCACTTCCAGGGAGACGAATTGCTCCCCCCTTTTCAGGCTGATATTTAAGTGACTTGCGGGGGGGCGGGGGAGTGGGGTGACGGAGGCAAAGAGCAGAAAGTTGGTCAAGGGAACCCACAAAAACCGAAAACCTCGCTCAGCTTCTCCCAAAAGGCAATACACCGGTAGCGAGGAGAGCTGTAAATCTGGGTGATCATCGCATCATCCTCGTGAAAGCAACATGTTTATTTATCACGTTTGCGCGTTGACAATTTCCCCTCAGATTTACAGTCTGCAATCTGCCAGCGTGCAGGGGGACAAATGTGGAAATGAGAACAAACAGGTGGAACCTCGAGGAGGAAGAGGTGATAAAATATTCATCCCCACACCCACCCCCAGTATCCGCTGCCTTAAATCCAATTTCAAATGAAGGTGGGGTGACATCCGAGCGGGCCCCGCGTCTGCATTTCAGGCTGCGGAGAGCTAATTGAACTGAACAGTCATTATGGAATAGAACGTGTTACAACAAAACGATTTCTGTGTATCCTGAGTCATTTACTAAACAATGATGGGGAGTCAACAGTCACCAGAAGTGAGAAAGACGGTTGATCTTGGTGGGGACAAGACATATGTGTCCTACAATGAGGAACTGGAGGGAGGGGCAGGTACCCAACCTGGAACCATAGTTACCAGGGCTCCACACCTGAGAATGCCCAACCCTTACCCCAGAGCTTCTGAAGCAGGTTTTCAAAAAAGCCAGGCATCAGTGGGAGGGATGCTGTCGGCCTTCGAGAGGCAAAGTTGTGTTCCCAGTTGCCTTGTTGGTAACTACTGGCCCGTGTCTAGGCACCAGGACAGCAGACGCCCACAAAGGATTGTCAGTATCCTCCATGCATCCCTGGCCTTCCATGCGTTATGATCCGTGCATCCCTAGCCCTAGCACAGCACCTGGCACATAGTAGGTGCTCAGGAAATGCTTGTTGATTTCCTGAATCAGTGAATTGGGAATATGAAAGGTGTTCAGAGAAAAGCAACCAGTCATCGGCTAAAGCAGGCCTGAGTCATGCCCCTCACTGTCTGGAATTTTCAGTGCTGAACTGGGTTTTCTCCTCCACCCCCCTCCACCCCCCACATACCTTCCCCCCACTTGAATCCTCAAACCTCATGAGTGGTGTGGTGTGGCCCACTCATTCTGGCTCTCAAGAGCCAATGATGCACATATTCTCTCAAATTCACACTCAGTTACATTGGTAGCTTGAAATTGGCCACAGTGAGACTATTTACACCAGGGAAAGTGGCAAATGCAACCAAGTCAGGCAGGATTTTTAGTTTTGGTTTGGGGTGTTCTCTTTTGGGGGGGAGGGAGAGCTGGTTTTTAAGTGTTTACCAGCACATAGCTGCCCAAAGCACACAGGCACACACTATGCCATTTCTTGTCTTTTCTGTGACCCTAGTCAAGGTGTCCCCTCCACCTGGAAAGCTTTATTCTGGCTGGTATCTCTGCCCCCTTGAGACTCAGCTCTTCCTCTTCCAGGCAGCCTCCCCTGCCTGACCGAAAAACCAAATTCAGCAACTTCTCTAACCTCTGCCATCACAGCTCTGGACATGGCTGTTGTTCTGATCGCTTTAGTCATGTGGTATGTGTGAGTGTGTATGTGTGTGTGTGTCTTACCAGGACATGAACTCTGGATTTCCAGGTGTCTCCTGGCACAGCCTAGGGGATGAGCAGATATTTAACCAATCAAAGGATGAATACATTGATTACATTTAACACCATCCACCAACCTCTCAGCTCTCATGAACTTTGGGGTGAATGGATAGAAGGATCCATCTGCCCAGACAACGGCCAAGAAGCACGGGGAATGTAAAACCATGCACAGGGATGATAGCCGCTAATGTCTATCGAGTACTAATTACACGCTGGGCGCTGTGCTAGCCACTTCCTGTGTATCACATCACTGGGAGATGAGGACACTAGGTCTCCCCATTTTACAGTCAGGGAAACCGAGGCTCACAGAGGTTAAGTAACTCACTCAGTGTCACACAGCTGGGAATGATAAAACTGGGCTTTGAACTCAGGCAGCCCAGCCTCAGTCCCTATGCCTAAACACCATACTGCATCCCAGGGGGAGGCATGAGCCCAGAGCCGAGAAGGAAGGGATGGGTCTCGCAAAGCAACATGGAGAAGGCAGCTGCCTTTTGTGGGGCCGAGGACCCAGTGGTGGGGTGAAAGGAGAGAGGGACAAGGCCATCACTCGTGCAGCAGGCTGGGAGCCAGAGCTCCAGATGACTTTGAGCAGCAGAGTTGGTTTATAGGTTCCCATGGCAACTGCCAAGCAATCATCTCATACTCCACACAGCTCAGTGATTCTCCAGAAATTCTCTCCTTTTTGCCTCTGCTGTCGCCCCTCCCGGCTGATGGAGGCAAGGAGACAGCTTCGTCCCCAGGAGAGGCTGTACTGGAGAAGAAAGGATGGCCTGGGACCCTTTTATGATGACACCGGTGGAGGGAAATTTGAGGAGGTGGGGGTGCAGAACCAAAGAGAAAGAGGGGCTTAAACCCTCGAGGTGCCAATCGTCAGACTGGGAAGGGACTGCAGAAAGGGCTTCTCAGATCAGCTTGCAAATCGCATGAAAACCACGCATCATCTCCCCAGGAAAATGTGAGCATACACAGACACCCCCCGCACACAGAGTCTCGCATGTAACTGCAGGCAGCATGTAGACCCCTCAGGACAAAAAGCAGGGAATTAAAAATCATCCCATCTAGCCATTTCCGAAGTCAGGCAGCAGAACGCTATCTTCAATCAAAACTACATGTGAAACCCTAATCTCTAAAACTGGCTCTCAGTTATGGCGGGGGGGGGGGGGGGGGGGGGGATTATGCATCAGAGATATTTAACAATGTCTGGAGATAGTTTTTGGTTTTCACAACTGGGAGAGGGAGAGATGCTATTGTATTTATTAGGGAGACACCTAGGATAGTGCTCAACATTCTATAAGGCACATATCAATCAGCCACGATGAAGAATAACATGACCCCATGCCCTAGCTGGTTTGGCTCAGTGGATAGAGCATCGGTCTGTGGACTGAAGGGTCCCAAGTTCAATTCCGGTCAAGGGCACGTCCCTGAGTTGTGGGCTCGATCCCCAGTAGGGGGCATGCAGGAGGCAGCCAATGAATGATTCTCTCTCATCATTGATGTTTCCATCTCTCTCTCCCTCTCCCTTCCTCTCTGAAATCAATAAAAATATTTAAAAAAAAGAATAATCTGACCCCAAATATCTGTAGGGCCAATGCTGACAACCCCTGATGTAATGTAATGAAAGAGGAGCTGCTCATTCATGCTTCGTTCATTGTGAAATGGGTGGGAATGGGTCGGGGAGCTCCTCACGCATTGACCGACCTGACTTACATTTGGACTCAGCTGTGTGATCAGGGGCCAGCAGCCAAACGTCTCTGAGCTTTGCTTTCCTCGTCTCTAAAATTGAGATTATCATGGAATAGAACGACTGGGAGGAAAAGAGCAAAGGTATTATCTTTATTATCTTTACTATTATCATTAATGGTGTTTTGGAAGATTTCACTAATGGGAAATTCCATTTGTAATAACTCGGGATGTGTCTGCCCTTGGCTAACGTACGGGATCAAGAATTGCTATGGACTAAAGGCTCTCGGCCTCCCAAATCTGTATGTTGAAGCCTCAACTCCCAGGATGCTGGTGTTGGGGGTCAGAAGTGAGGAGGATTCAATTAGGTCATGAGGGCTGGGCCTTATAAAAAAGCAATTGGCACTAGATCTCTCTTTGCACCCTGTGAGGACACAGCAAGAAGGCGGCCCTCTGCAAACCAGGAAGAGAGCCCTCAACAGACACTGACTCTCCCTGCACCTGACATCTTTCAGGAAAATGTCATTGAAGTGACTGGAGGAAGGGGTGCCTTTTCTATTTTGAGAAAAGGGGTGTCACATGGGCTAGAAGGGTGGTTCCTGGGAGAGACTTGTGTGGTCTGAGGTCTAGACCTCAGAGCCAGGAAATCGTAGCCAGAGGGAACCTGGGAAACGAATGGAACAAACCCTTCATTTTATGGGGATAGACTGGGGCACTGATGATGGGAAGAACTTGCTGGGAGGAAAATCAATGACTATGATAAATAAACATGAGCTGGGATTAATCAAGACACCTTTGACTAATTCTGGTCAAGGAACTGGCACAGGCACTCTGCCAAACGCTTTATGAGTTAAATTAATCCTCACAGCAACCCTATGGCATTTTCCAGATGGGGAAACTGAGGCTCAGAGAGGTAAAAGTTACTTGACCAAAGGGAATAGAAGGCGGAAGTGGGATTCGCACCCAGGCAGCCTGGCTGGCCCCAGAGCCTGTGCGCTTATCAGTTTATGAATGTTTAATCTGAGCAGAGACAGCTCTCCTCTGCTCCACTGGGCACTGGGAACTGGAATCTTCTGGAAGGAAGCCAGCACCTGGTGTCAAGGGCTCTGGGGTCCAAGGAAGCAGAAAATCTGAAACCTCCAAGAGCCCTTTTTGCTCCAGCTCATCCACGGTTTAAAGTCCCCAAGCCTTGCCTCCCCTTAATCCAATTAAAATGGATTTGTTTATGGTTAGCAGCTCTTTATTTGGTTTGTGGAAAAAAAAACGTGCGAATTACCCAGAGGCCTCTTCGTCCCCTGAACCAAAGGCATCCAATAAAACTATTAAGTTAAATCCAATTAAACACAGCTGCTGCGGCTGGTATTTGGTGGCGCAGGGCAGCGGTGAGGTGAGGAGGGCAGAGTTTGCTGGGAAGGGAAGAGACCTGGTCTCCCTTGGCTGGCTCCTCGCACAGCATTCGGCGTGTGGGTGGGAAAAGGGCCCGAAGAGGCACATTTGCCCTGTGCCACGCCTGTTGTATATCATTTGATTTTCTCAGTAACTGCCCAAGGTGCGCGTGGTTGGACCCATTTTGCAGATGAAGGAACTGAGGCTCAGAGAGGCGAAGCAACTTGTCCAGAAGGTCACACGCTTGGGAAGCGGCCGAGGCAGGATTTGAGTCCTGGTCCGTCTGATCCCTGGAATCTTGGAATGTCAGAGCTTAAAGGGCCCTTAGCGGTCATCGGGCTGAGAGGAAGGCTCTGGAAACACACAAACCTGAGTGCCCACATCCTTAAGGCAGGGCTTGGGGAGGAGTCAGTGAAATGATTAAAGCACTTGGCATCACGTGGGTGCTTGTCATGTGCTCATGTCTGACAAGCACTCTTGTCAAAACCCTTCCTATTTATCAGAAGGGGGACGTGACCCCCTCAGGTTACAGAGATCCTGTGACGGAGCTGGACGTGGGTGAAAGCTGGCAGGGCAGTCATGGGACGGGAACGGGGGACCTTCAGACAAGCTGGGGTGCCTCCCCCCAATTCTCGCTGAGAAGAGGGCAGCCGGGGCTCAGGGGAGCAGGTTACCTTTGGGAGCAGCCAAGCCCAGAGTGAAGTCCATTTTCCATGGTTTCCCACTCACACAGGACCAGGGAGAGAGGGCCAAGGGCTCTCAGGACCTCCAGACTCCTCCCGCTCCGAGACCCTCAGACCAAGCCCCACCCTCCAGCGCCCAAAACCACCCGGGAGGAAAGCAGGGCCCGCAGCGTCTTGGAGAAGGGTGAGTGTGTTTACCCAGGGCAGGCCTAGCCCAGGAACCTGTAAAAGGGACATTTGGACTAAAATGGTGAAATTGGTCAGATTAGCGTAGTAGGGCTGCTGTAACAAGATACCACACATGGGGAAGGGATGGAGGCTGGGGAGGGAGGAACTTAAACAACAGAAATGTATTGTCTGGGGTCTGGAGGCTGCAAGGCCAAGGTCAAGGTGTCAGTGGGGTTAAGAGAAGGCTGGCTCAGGCCTCCCTTCTCCCTGTGTCTCTTTGCCTCCTCTTTCCTCTGTGCGTGTCTGTCCCTTTCCCCTTTTTATATGGACACCAGTCATACTGGATTAGGGCCCAACCTAATGACCCGATTGTAACCTGATGACCTCTGTAAGGCAGGTCCCAATCTGAGTTCCGGAGGGTCAGGACATGAAGATATAAATTGGGGTGACACCACGCACCCCACAACATGGACAACACCTAATTGTTTTGATTTCTGTGTTGTTTTGTTGCCTGTGCTGGGTGGTGTGGGAGGGGTTGAGGGGGATGCCATACACGAGACCAGATCAGCTACAAAGAAATGACATTTCTTCACACACCCAAGCTGTAGCCAGCATTCCGTGTGCAGCTCCAATGCATAATTTAGGCAGATTGGTGCAGCCTCCTGAATCAATGACCTGGCTTAGGCACAGCCCCCAGAGATAACAAAGCAAATGCAGTCTTGTTGCTTCAGTAAACAGGGGGGTGGGGGTGGGGGTGGGGGTGAGGGAGAAGCAAAACAGTACAACAGCCCAGCCCGTGTGGCTCCGCCGTGGAGAGCCAGCCCATTATGAACCCAAAGGTTGCTGGTTCGAGTCACGGTCAGGGCACAGCTGCTGAATTCCCAAACTCCAGAAGGCACCTTCCTCCTTGCTTCAGCCAGTGGGGGTGGAGGTTTCTGTTACTTGAAGCTGAATGCATCCTAATTGAAGTGAGTCCTCTTACTCGTTTTGACTTTTGTGAGGTGTGTTTCAAGCTGTGGGTCTAAAGAGCTGTGAGTCCAATGAGCACGGACAATGAGGACTTTTATTCGTTTCACTTGTAGTCCCGGCCTTGGAAAGTGGTGCTGGTTTTTCTGTTTCCCTGCTTCTCAAGGTCCCGTGGGTGGATGTGTCTGAGCCAGCATGTGCGGAGAAGACGGGGCTGTTGCTGGGAACGGACCATCCCATCGTAGAGCAGGGAACAACGGAAGGGGGTGTAGGGGCATCTGGGTTCCAGCCCTGGCTCCCCTCTGACGGGGCTGGTTTCCCATCAGGGATCCTCAGCTCAACCAACCATAAGAACCTTGTCATCTGTCATGTTAAGAACAAGCAAGCTGTTTCCATAGAGCCATCTGCGTCCTTGAAGGTGCCGTGTCAGGGGACCAGGACCAGGCTTACCACCAGGAAGCAGAAAGGGATGACATCTCGGATTCCAACAGCTGCAATGGCCCCTTTGATAAACCTGAAGGGGGCCAGGGACACCTGCTCCACCCCGGTCTGTTCCTTCAACCTGCCTCAGTGTCTGCAATCCCATGTGGGCGTGTGATTCTTTTAGGGAAAGCCGCGCCATCGCCCTGCTGCACTTTCAAAGGAGGGAGGAACTTTGGATCAGACCACTTTCCTATTTGGGGGACTTGGGGATGGGGAGCAGTTGCTGACACCTGCTCCCTGGCTCCCAGAATCGATCTCATCTTCATTTATTCATTCAACAATTCAGCAGCTCCAGCCGAGATGTGAGTCTTCGCTCTCCAACTCCCGAGAGATCCATGGCTTTACACAGAAGGCCTTTCTCTTCTCTGTTCTGTACCTACTCCTCTAACTCAGGGAGCAGAATATCGAGGGAAAGAGTAGAAGCCACAAAGCTATTCAGAGGTGGGTTCAAATGCCAGCTCTGCTATGCACTAATCCCTGGAAAGATGTATGAAAGTAAGGATGGCGACAGCTGTTGTATCCCCCAGCGACTGGCACACAGTAGGTGCTCAACAAAAGTCAACAGGTGGATAGCTGTATGGTTCTGGGAAGTTCCCTTGCAGGTGGTGGCCGATCTATGATTCTCTCTCACCATTGACGTTTCTATCCCTTTCTCCCTTTCCCTTCCTCTCTATTAAATCAATTTAAAAAATATTTTTAAATAATCGTAATAAATTGCCTGCCATAACCAGGGGCTCACAGGCTATTACTGGCCACCAGCCAAGGCTGAGAGCCCCCTTTCCCACCTTCCTGTATGTGTCCCAGCTGCTTAGCACCCGCATCGGGAGACACGACTGATGCCAGAAACTCATTCAATCATCCAGATGTTCGCTCTATGGGCACCGGACATCTGCATGATGGAAACCACGGAAAAGAAAGTTCTAGGTTCCACCTCTCCCGGAGCCAGGCGCCTGGGCTCCAGGGACACCTGGGGTCAGGTATCTGCTGTGCTTTCTGCCTTTGCTTCGCCCAGTTCCCAACACAGACCTGGCGCCCAGTGGATTGCTCCATCCACGATTTCAAAGGGGAAGGATAAACACAGGAAGCCTGTGGTCGTCCAGTTGTACCAGCCAAATTCTTGATAGAGTCCGGGGCCAGAAGAGAATTACAAAACAATAGGAGGAGGCGGTGGAGTCGGGGAGGGAGGCATCTGGTTTCTTTCTTTTCGGGCTGCAATTATTAAAACAAAGAGGAGAGAAAAGGCAGAGGGAGGAGAAACCGCCTTGGTGTGTAATTAACAGAAATCTCCTTCATGTGTGACTGCTCCTGATGGTCCAAAGGAAAGAACTCTGGCTTCTCCAGTTCTGACGAAGCGACCCAGGGCCTCAGTTTCCATGTCTGTGAAATGGGGATAATCCCACCCTTCCCAAGCTTCATCGATATGGGGTGGGGGGGGAATGCGAATGTGCTTTACCAGTGGTGTATCAGAATAGTGATTGTCATGAAACTCGGTGGTGATGATGACACAAATTACAGCAGCTTGTGGTCATTCATTCATTCAGTACGAGCACCTTTCCTGTGTAGGCACTGCTCTGGGTGCTGGGGATACAGAGCTGAGCAAGACAGACCTGGCCCCTGCCCTTGATAGAGCTCACACTGCGTAGGGGGCAGGCAGCTTCCAGATGACATGAAGTACTGTAATGAAATATTTTATCTAATAGGCAGTGGATGGGGGTGGGGCCGACTGGAAGTGGGGGGACAGGTGAAGAAGGACCTCTCTGAGGAGGTGACAGGTGAGCTGAGACCTGGAGGAGGAAAAACGAGTCATGCACACAGTGGCCAGGAGCAGAGGGAACAGCCCATGCCAAGGCCAAGGTGGGAATGGTCCCTGTTGCATTCGTGTTGCTGCTGTTGAGCTGCTTGTGTCTGAGAGGCAGGTGGGCTGCAGAGCAGCAGGAGGTGAGGGTGGAGGGAGCAGTCCTGGGGTTTGGATGGTTGTACTCTGTGATGGAAGCCCCCTCGGCTACTTCATGGGAAGAGGGTTGTAGGCAGCCAGCCTGGATATGGGGAGACTCAGGGAGACCATGTAGATGAAAGAGGGTGGTGCATGTGAGCCCAGCATCTGCAAAAGGTGCAACCTGTGAGCAGCTAATTCTTATTGTACCCATTTCACAGGTGAGCAAGCTGAGGCTTTGGAGAAGTTGAGTAGCTTACCAAGGTCATTAAGGCAATTCTAGCCCTAACTCTCTCTAGCTGATGTAAATAGTGGAGCTGGGATTCGAACACCAGCAGTCTGACTCCTGAGCCCATGTGATCCTAAAGGCCCTTTGAGTTGGGGGGCAGGGTTAGGTGACCTCTGGGAGGGCTGTCCTTCCTGAGGCTCTTGGACGGACCCTGCAAGGACCTCATCCCTCTGTGATATTCTTCTGAATCAGAGAACTTGCCCTGATCCTGCACAGAGCGCCAATGGAAGGGAGAAGTCCCTCCTGCAGACGTGAATGACTTTGCTCTCAAAAATCCTTTTATTGAGGCGTAACTTGCTGCAGGAAGTGCATCCATCTTATACGTTCAGTCAAGTAGGTTTTTACATAGAAAGTCATGGGGCATGTCATGCCATGCTGTGTTGCACTCGGAACCACCACCTAGATCCTGATATCGAGTAACCCTCCCATGCATCCAGGACAATTTTAAGGGTGAAGTTTGTGACTCAAACACAGTGTGTTTCTGCCCTGTGCCAGATTTCCCCAAGATCTCTAGCACCTCGCCCCTCTCCAGTGCCCCCCCCCTCCAACCAGAATTCTGCTGGAAATTCCCAGATCCTGGGCTGGGGTCCTTCAGGGAAGATCTGCACCAAAGGCCTTGTCCACAAGCTAAGACATGAGAGGGGGGCTTGGTGAATGCCCAGGGGGGCTTGGTAAATGGCCAGGTCTCTAGCATGATGATGCTTTAAAAGTACTTCCCATGAGCATTTTCATACACGTCTCTTCTCACAGCAGTCAGTGAGGCAGGAGGTCCCCACCTTATTTGCAAAAAAAAAAGGGGGCCTCAGTTTCACCATCTGTAAAATGGGGGAATAGGAAGGGATGCATTTGATGAAGCAGAGATTCTTCTAAACTCTAAAAATCCTAAGATTCCCAGGGCTGTGCGGAAGTGACAAACACATCCAGACCCCATTCCCTCTGTCCAAAGGAGAGAGAGCAAGCCCTCAGGCCCCCCCTCCCCTCTCCTCAAAGTCTGACATTGCAGATTTTGACGTGCGCCCTCCTCAACCCCCGGAGGGGTCTGCTCAGAGGACAGCTTAGGTTTGCAAGTTACTTTAGAGTCAAACTCTACACTGGGGGTTGGATCCCAGCTGTGCCACTCATTAGCTGTGTGACACTGGGCAAGTCCCTTCACCTCTCTGAACCCCCATTCCCGCCTCTGTACATGGAGATAGGAATGGTCCCTACCACAGAGGTTGCTGTAGGAGTCAATGAGAAAGCGAAAGGAAAGTGCTTGGAGGGGCCCCAGCCTTGGACATGTTCAGTTGGGATTACCCACTATTATGATTATTCTTGTTGCTATTGTTGAAGTCTTGAGCACCGCAAAGTGTCCTATAGGCCTGCCTTTCGTCCTCCCTTCACCTCACACCCTCAGCCCATTGACCATGTCTCTAGGCTGACGTGCCTCGGGGTGTCCCCATCTCGTGGGGGGCAAGAGGAGGCCTCTGAAGATCCCCCAGGACAGAACTCAGTTACCTCCAGGTTAACCCCAAGTCCAAGCCCTGGGAGAGCTGTCTGCACAGATTCCCCACAGCCCCACCCGCGCGGGCAGCATGCATGGGCCTCCGCTCCTTGTGGGTTAATCTTTGTGTGATTTATAGGCCTTTATCGTGTGCTCAGAGGGCTCCCCTGAGAAATATAATTGTGTGTTGGGAGGTACGTTTGAATAATATTTACAATTAAGTTCCGTCAATAGAGCAACGCTCCGAGGCCTCTGCCCGGCTGAAATGGCCCCTGGGCTGGCTTCCCACGAACTACTCCCCGAGGAAGCCTGGGAGCTCTCACACCTCTCTCCGTGGGTCAGTCCACTTCCCTCAAGGTCTATCCTTGCCCCCAGAGTCCAGGCATCATCACACGCATCTGGAGGCTGCAGGAGCCCCTCAGCACCCACCCAAACCCTCCCAACCAGGAGGGCCCAGGCATCGGGCATGAGGCATAATTTCAATGTGCAGATCTGAGCACATTACTGTTGTATGGGCTTCCCCTTCATCCCAAGGTCCCAGGGTCCCAGGGTCCCAGGGTCCCAGGGTCCCAGGGTCTGGCCCTGCCACCTCTCCGTCCTGTCTACCTTTGATCAGGCTACCGCAGCGGTTCTCAACCTGTGAGTCGCAACCTCTTTGGCGGTTGAAGGACCCTTTCACAGAGGTCGCCTAAGACCATCCTGCATGTCAGATCTTTACGTTACGATTCATAACAGTAGCAACATGACAGTTATGAAGCAGCAATGAAAATAATTTTATGGTTGGGTCACAGCATGAGGAACCGTATTTAAGGGCCAGAAGGTTGAGAACCACTAGTCTACCAGCTCTGCTTCAGGTGCCTCCCCTTCCAGACCCTCACGTTCACTCTGCTCCCTCCCACGTCTACACTGCTTTCCCCTCCCCCTGTTGCACCCTCTCTGCACCTCCCACTACACCAGTGCCTACCTCCCCTTCGCATCTCAAGCGTCTCTTCCCCGAGAAAGTGTCCTGGGCCTCTGGCCAGGGTCAGACCCCTCTCCAATGTGTGCGTGGCCCTGACGGAGGTTACTTTCCATTCAGAGAAAATTGTTGTTGTTGTTGTTTTAATTTATTGGCTGTTTCTCCCACTCACCCGTGAATGAGCTGCCGAGGACAGAGATTGTATGTTTGGATCACCCTGAATTCCCAGTGGCTACCACAGGGTGCTGGATAGATTATGATGGCCTGGCTGAACGGGTGGACAGGTACCAGCGGAGATGGTTGTGTACACGGGTGGGTGGGAGGATGGATGGATAGGTGGATGGTGCGGAAAAAGGAGGCTGGACCCGAAGGAGGAAAAGAGCTGGTTTGGATTTTGCTCCTGTTCATTGGCTTTTCCAAGGACGTAATGATTTCCCGGCTCCCAGGGCAGCCTGGCCTGCACGAGGCCCAGCTGGGAGGAGCAAGGCATGAGGAGGAAGCGGCCATTCTGGGGCTCAGAGGCCCGAGTGGCTGACTGATGTGGGTGCTGTTTCTGGGACCTGGAGCCCATCCCACACCATCTTGTGCCTAAGTCGCTTCATCTGTGACGATGAGGAGGGGATGGTGGAGACACAAAGAGCCCCCCCCCCCCCCCCGGGCTTTTTGCTCTCAAGCTGTCCACGGGCAGGTTGCTTTAAGCAGGCGGCGTGGGGTGGGGTCGATTCAGAACTGGCTCATCGTGAACACAATGGAACTGACAAGTGAAGGAACAGTTTGTCTCCTAATGAGGTGTGAGTCCAAATCGCTGTGGCCTTGGGCGCTTGCCAGGCGCGGGGAAGGCATCCCAGCTGCTTGCTGCCTCTTGGAGAACTGGCTTCAGGATGAAGGGAAAGGGTGGGGGCGGGAAGAGAAAAGAATGCAGCCCTCAGAGACCAGAGAACCTCGGGCCCACAAGGGGCCGCCTCCGCCTATCCCCCTGCCCTCCCTGAGGCCACTGGGGGCAGGAGGGGGAGCCAGTGGGTGAGTGTGGATGGTTGTCTAGGAAGCTGGAGGGCAACAGTACTTTCTTTGCCAAGCGGAGTCATCTTGGGAAAACTATTTGCAAAGCTGACTGAAAAGGCCATTCAGGTGTTTATATTGAATCCGCTGAGGAATATATATTTATGGTCAAAACCCTGCGCCCCTCTCAAAACCTCAAGACTCTGCAGCCTTATTTGAGCCAAATGAGACCTAGGTTCAAATCCAGGCGCTGGCGGAGACCAGCTGGGCTCCCTCAGGCAAGTTCCTTAACCTCTCTGAGCCTCAGACACTTCACATGTAAAAGGGAAGTCACGTGTAGTTGTACCTAAGCCGGGGCAGCTGTGAGGAATACTAGTAAACGAGATGCCTGTACAGTGCCTATCATGGGAGTGCTAAATAAATGTGGGCTATTATTCTAGTCTAGAACATTCTCAATGGATACATTCTCTATGGGACCAGACCGAGCCTCTGGTTAGCTGTGTGCTGTTGGGCCAGTTGCTCCTCGGAGCCTCAGCATTGCCATGTGTAAGGGGGATACTGACACCGTGGCACAGGAGGGCATTGTCCTAGGTGAGAAGAGGCTACAGGGCTGCACACAGGGGCTCCGTGCCTCTGGCACCCCAGGGCCTGCATCCCAGGCCTGCATCCCAGAGCACACAGTTCAAGGTCAGACTCCAACCTCTGCTTCAAGTTCAGTCACTGGGCCCTCCTTGCTCCCCTCCTGCCCAGGAGTATTTCATTCTGAGCGGCTCCAGCCAGAGCCCATAGATTAGGGAAGGGGAGGGGAACCCCTGGGAGGGGTGGGGTTGCTGCTGAAGCTGCCCCCTCTACCCAGCACCCCCATGAGCAAATTGAAAGAGAGAGCGGGGGTGGGGGAAAGGACTAGCACCACCCCACCCCCAAGACAGTTCAGCACAAAGCCCATGGGAAGTCCTTCCTCCTTCCCTTCCCCCCAGGAGCCCACATGGCCCTCAGGGCCTGTCCTTCCTGTTCCTAGGGGAGCTGAACACACATGCGCGGCCCAGGGCTCATCTGTCACCTTCCTCTCCCAGGTCCCCTGTGCATTCCCTGAGCCCCAATCCAGAGGAGTGGCTTAAGGGGTGAGACATCTGCCTGGCTGCTGGAGAGGTAAGTAGGGAGAGGCGCGCTCTGCCCTCCTCTGCTCACCTGGAAACAGGCCCAGTAGAGTGAGTCATTTCCAGGGAGCGCACAGTAGGTAGCATCGTCTCCCCATCTCATGCTGATGGCGATCCGCGGAAGTGCTTTGGAGATTTCTAGCTTTTGTGCTTTGCATCGTTGTTGTCGGTCAAGGCTGGTCTCCCAAGGGGCGTGGGACGCTGGTCCAAGGCTGTGGGCCATGGGGTGTGCCATGCCCACTATGCCACCAGGAGGAAGGGGTCCCCACTCACAACACCGGCCGGCCCCATGTGAAATGCATGGGCGTTGGCAGGCACTCCCCGGGCTCCCGCCGCAGCCTCGGGAAGGCAGCGCCTTGGACGCCCGGGTTGGGGGTGTCCGTCGGCGTCTCCAGGCGGGGCTCACAACATGTTGGTCTCCTTCTCATTCTTCGAGGATCTCTCGTTTATGGACGACATCCTGGTAGAGTTCCTGTGGCTGAGGTCGGGGTACTGGCCCGTGTCTTCACTCAGAGCGTGGGCCAGGCGGGAGAAGAAGTCCACCCTGACCTTCTTGAAGTCCTGCCCCATGAAGGCGTACAGGATGGGGTTCATGCAGCTGTTGGCAATGGCGAGCACCGTGGCCAGGGGCAAGCCCAGGGTGAAGAGGGAGGCGGGCACGGAGGCGTGGTGGAGCTCCAGGAGGTAGAGGGTCTGGTAGGGGCACCAGCAGAGGAAGAAGGTGACGATGATGGTCAGGATGATCTTGAAGGGCTTCCTGGTCTTGGCCAGGCGGTTGCGCCGGAGCTTGCAGACGATGGTGACGTAGCAGGCCGTGATGATGAGGACGGGGATCAGAAAGCCGCAGAGGAAGCGCAGGACGCTCACTGCCAGGTGCCAGCGGAACCCCGCGGAGCCGGGGTGCAGGTGAGCAGGCCCCAGGGAAGAGTTGGCCTCCACCAGGCTGAAGTTGCTGAAGCACACTATCTTCCCGTGCAGGAGGACCGTGTCCCGGAACACGAGGGAAGGGAAGCTCAGGAGGGACGCCAGGACCCAGATGACCACACAGGCCGCACAGACCAGCCGTACGCCGCGGTGGTTCTGGGACCAGACGGGGAGGAGCACCGCGATGCAGCGGTCGAAGCTGATGGCCATCAGCAGGAAGACGCTGGTGTGCATGTTGTGGTTGAGCAGGAAGTTGCTGACCTTGCACATGGCTGTCCCGAACACCCAGTGGTAGTCCATGGCCACGTAGGCGATGTGGAAGGGGAGGAAGAGGTTGAACAGGAAGTCGGCGATGGCCAGGTTGACGAACCAGATGGTGTTCACCGTCTTCTTCACCTTGAAGGTGGCGATGAAGATCACCAAGCCATTGCCCAGGATGCCCAGGCAGCAGATGACACTGTAGATTGCCACCAGGAAGATCCTGATTGCCCCGCCTTCCGGGGGTGGGAACTCCTCCGAAATCAGGATGACTTCCTGATCATCAGGGTACTCGCCGTCGTACCAGTAGGAGCCGTTGTAATTCTCCTCCTCCATGCTCTGCAAGGGGAGACCAAGGTCATGAGCGGAACCTGGACTGGAATGGTCTTCAAAAGGGCCAACCAAGATCAGCAAGCCTGACCTGATTCTCCCTGGCAAGGCACAAGGCCGGTTCCTTAGCTTGATGACATCCCGTTTTGCTATTTTATTTACTTAACAAATAGCTGGCCAGCACGTCCTACACACCAGGGACTGTTCTGAAGCCTTGACATATGCAAACACGCTTCATCCTTGCAAAAGCTCAGCGAGGGAGACGGGTTATGAACCCCATTTTACAGGGGAGGCAACTGAGGCACGGAGCACTTAAGTGATTCGTCCAAGGTCATTCGGCTGAGAATTAACCCAACCTCAGAATCTATCCTCTGGACAGCCGTGTTTTGCTGCCCCTCTGGAACCCTCCCCTTCCCTTTACAGTCCAGTGGGGGAGACACATATTCACCCTAAATTCTGTGATCATGGAAACATTGGGAGGAACGACGCCAAGTACAGTGAAGGAGAGGTGCACAGAGCAATGAGCTCAGTCCCAACCACGTTCCCAAGACCCAGGTGGCAGCTATGCACTGCTCCCACCTGGTCAGTGGACCCTACTGGGACCCTTTGGAGATAAGAGCTCAGGCCCCAAGAGTTGCTCACCGTTCACTGTTCAGGTGTCCAAAGCTCTCCGGGGTGAGTCCTCAGCCAGTCAGTCTCCGGGCACAGCTGGAGGCACCTGCAGGGAGAACAGGAGGCAGCCGCTGGGCCCTGGCCTCAGAGCCACCGCGCTGGTGCACTCTGAGAAAGGACCTCTTATGGTCACTCCCGATTCATGGGAAACGAAGCAGTGACTTACAGAGGTGAAGCAAGGTGCCTGAGGGGACTCAGCGGACGAGCAGCTGAGCTGGAATTGGAGCCCAGGACCCTGACGCCCGGGAATTCCTGCACTTCCTGCCACCGAAGCCCCTCCCATCTCAACAGACGGGCTCCAAGCAGGTTGACGTCTGAGCTGGCGAGACTGCCAGTCGGTGCCTCATTACCCATCACTCCAGCTTCCCTCCATCCAAACTCACCGCCGGTCCTTCATGGGCTTGTGGTTACGTGTTATTGCACAAGAGCCGTCATCTGATTTTATTAAACAAGAGCAACTCCTAAAATTGCATTGAGGACTCTGGGCTCCAGAGACTCCGAATTGGAGCTGGGGTGTCAACCCACTCCGCAAGTGGGGCGCAAATTCCAGGGGCGCCTAGTAACGGGTCCCCAGGCCTCCAGGCAGGAGGTGGCAGAGCTGGGATTGAATCCCCGTCCGCAGAACCGGGGCCCCTCCCATTGCTCCCTGCTGCCCCCAAATCATGATGTGTAACTGAGTGTCCACATCCCCTGTGCCCGACTGTGCAGGCCCCTGGGACCAGGAAACGGCTCCATGTTCCAGGCAGGAAGCAGGGAAAGATGAAGGAGGGGTCTCCACGGGGCTCACAGTCAGTTGCCAGGCGCCAGGCAGAAGGGGTGCTCCCAGGCGGGGGAGGGGTGCTCCTCAGGCCCCAGGAGGCTTAAGTTTTAACCCACTAGCTGAGCTTTAAGGACAAAAGCTAAGATGACAGAAGGAGCCCTCACCAGTTTGGCTGAGTGGATAGAGTGTCAGCTTGCAGATCTGAAGAGTCCAGGTTTGATTCCTGTCCAGGGCAAGCACCTCCCTTACAGGCTCGATCCCCGGCCCTGGCTGGGGCTCCTGTGGGAGGCAGCCAATCGATGTGTATCTCTCACATCACTGCTTCTCTCTGTGTGTCTCTCCCCCTCCCTTCCACACTCTCAATAATCAATGGGAAAATAGCATCGGCTGAGGGTTAACAACAACATCAACAAAAAAGATGATAGAAGGAGAAAGGAGGGTGGGCCCCACCTCCCAGCATGCCCCCCTTTTTGACATTCGACGAAGGGAGGGGTCTGTGCCCCCGGAGGAGAATGGGAAGGAACCGAGACTCAGGACCGAGCACTTGGCGCTATGGTGTCTGCAGAGATGCTCTGGGGACATAGATGACATCACGTCTGGCTTTCCAGCTGGGCTGGGAGCAGCTTAGGGTCAGGGGCCACCTCTTTCCATCTTTGAATGGGGGCCAGGCTGGGCCGGCACAGGGTGGCGCTGACATCTTCTGGGCATGTCTGCCCACTCACCCCTCACCCCTCCTCCTGAGACCTGAGTGAGTCAGTGTCCCCAGTTGGTATGTGTCTCCTGCCCAACACACACACCACAGCCCCTCGGCTCTCCCTGGATGGGGACCCCAGTCACAAGTTTGCATTTGGCCTCTATTCTGTCCCCACAGACATCCCTCCTGTCCTGGGCTCATTTCTGCCCCCAGACCAGGTAGTTCTGGGTTCAATGGCCAAGGACACTGATTCTGGGTTGCCTCACATCCAAATCCTCAGTCTGTATGAACTTCCTATGACCTTGAGCAAGTCAGTTACCTTCTCTGCACCTCAGTTGTCTTATTCATAAAATGGGCATGATCACAATCATTAGGAATGGTTGAGAGGATTAAGTGTCACATGCAAAGTAACTTAAAGTAGTATTGTTCCTGGGTCACTATGTTGTTATTGTTTTCATTACTGTTCTTTTTATTATTATTATCATGATGATGATTATTTCTTAGGCTTCCACTCTTAACTCCCTCCTAAAATGGCCTTAGCCTGGGAAGGTGGGAGGGGCCACGAAGGCCAGAGGACCAATGCATCCTGCCTACTAGTCTCCCAGCTCTGGGTTCAAGGGCAGGTCAAGGGCAACACAGGCAGGGATTTTGCTTCTCTAAGCTCCAGTCTCCTCATCCCCCCAATGGGGGTAAAATCCCCTCCCTCATGTTGTCAGGAGAGTCATGTGACATGAGAATGAATCCTTTGCCAACTGTAAATTGTAGAGCTATAAAATTCTAGTTGTTCGTATTTCTTAAACCCTCACAACCAAGAAGCTCATGAAAAAAGTATCTATAATTATATATACATGACATACGTACACACATAGGTAACATGTATTTGAATATTCACTATATGCCAAACACCGCAATGCAAGACTCAGTGCAATGCTGCCAACCACCTGCAAGGATATTAGTTTGCAGGTAAGAGAACTCAGGTTCAGAGAGGTGAAGCAACTTGCTGAGGCCACACAGCAGGGGAATCTGACTCCAGAACGTGACTTCCAAGTCTCATGCTTCCCTTGTTTCCCTGATGGATTGGGGGTCCTCAGTCCCACCTCTCTGAGTCCTATAAGCCTCAGCCTGGAACTCTGAGAGCCCAGACCTTCATCACCCTCTTCATCCTCCACAGAGCTGCCTTCCCTGAGCCACCTCACTTTTCCTTAAAGGCTCCGCAAAAATCACACCTGCGATGTAGGTCCTGGTCGATGGCAATGCCCCCTGCCCGCTTGGGGTGCCCTTTTGAAGCTCCCTTCCCAGTGAGAAGTGCCCTTGAGAATTCAGGGTAGGGAACACCACTGCTTCCCCTGCGGAACTGGGCTGCTTCCTCGTTCTTGAAAATCCAGGTTCTACCACGGATCACATTTCCCTTTGACGTGGCCACAAGGAAGCTCTGAACCACATTTGCAGGTCAAAAGCAGCAATTCTGTTGACCCTGCAGGTTTTCGCATTGGTTTAGGTTGGTCCTTGTGTCTATATCTATTATACTTGCTATTGGTTTTAGTTCCTTATAATAAACTGGAGGCTCAGTGCATGAATTTGTGCACCAGTGGGGTTCCTCGGCCTGGCCTGCAGGATCAGGCTGAATCCGGCTCTCCGTCATCCCCCGAGGGGTCCCAGTTTGCAAGAGGGCACAGGCCAGGCTGAGTGACCTCACCAGGGCATGATTGGGGCTGGGGAGGGATGCAGGAGGTTGGCTAGCCATGCCTGTCCTTTCCTTGGACAGTTCCCATAGGTCCCTAGGAGAGGTTGACAGGGAGAATTTGATACAGAAGGCGGGAGATCTGCTGTGACACCTGAGCAAGTCGCTTCCCCTCTCTGGGCCTCAGTTGTGCAATCTATAAAATGGGAATAATAGTATGTGCCCCACCTACTTCTCAAGGCTGCTGGGAGGATGAGCTAAAGTGGAAAAAAATGAGCTTCTAGAATCAGGACTGGGAAGGAGACAGTCTCTAGATTCCTCTCTTTTTTGTAGCTCTTTTTTTTTTTTATAACTTTGCTTGGAAATAAGTACAGACTCACAAGAAGCTGCAAAAATAGTACAGAGCAATCCATGTACCTACCAGCCGACTACCCTCCAGGGCTGGAAGAGAGGGGACGGGTGAATGCTGTGCAGCTATTAGAAGCAGCAGATTATCTAGGGCACAGACAACACAGCGGAATGCAAGCATCCTGAAGCCACCTACCCTCCCAGCACTGAGTCCATTGGAAACATGCTTGCAAAAGCAGCCACACACACAAAACAGTATGTACTGTTTTATGTGTGTGTGTGTGTTTGGTTTTTGGTGGGATCACAAGATACACATTGAACCAATTAGGATGCACATTGAACCAATTAGGATGGTTCTGTGGGAGCGGAAATGGGAGGGGGGGGAGCAGAAAACGGGGCTGAAAGGAAATCAGTGCAACAAGGAAAGTAAGACCAGTGCAGGGAGTCTGGGGGCCAGTAGCGACGCAGATGGAGATGGAGGGTGTCATCACGTCGACCCTCCCTCCCCTCTGAGGTCCACAAAAACCCAAAGCAAACCAACGGACACCCCACACCCCTGCCTGGGGGTTCTGTGTGGGCAGCGCCTGGGTCACTGAGTCCCAGATGAAGCCCAGGGCCCCACCCTCACAACCTCTTCCCCTGTAGGGCAGGGAATGAACTTGGAGGAGCCAAGGAAGTCACCGCATCAGCCCAGTTGGAGGCAGCTATGCAGTGGCCAAGGCCCTGGCACCTCTTTGGCGAGCCTAGCCCCTGCCAGGGACCAGATGGTTACCAGGCGGAAGGTCCTGCTACAGATGGCCCCGCCCTGCCCACACCCTGGGGGAGGGGTGGACCGAGGCTCAAGGTCACATCTGGTCCTCCCACCACCAAGAGCAAAACCCTGAGACAGATGTTCTCTGCTTAATTTTTGTGAAACAACCATGTCTGCATTCCAGGCCCTGTTCTAAGCACTGTTACAGCCAAGGAAACCGAGGCCCTGAGAGGGTCAGTGAGGTGCTCAAGGTCACACAGCTAGCTCACGGAGGCCAGGCAGAGCCTGTTGGTCATTCTGAACAGAAGAGGAAGCTCGGAATCTGCTGAGCTGCCAAACCCACTCTCTGCCCTTGTCCGCTGCTTGACTCCTCGGAACGTTCCAGAATCCTTTAGTCTTTGCCCCGTGGAACCTCCCAGGAGCCTCCAGGAGGTCATTCTGGAAGGGTCCTGGGTGTGCCTTTGACGGATGGGGCAGGGCGAGGCTCCGAGTTCCCTGGGATTTCCCCTCAAGCCCCTCTGTGTCGAGTCAGTGGCCCGAATGGGGATGTGTCTCGACCCCAGAAGCTCCGGGGAGAGTGCTGTGGCGCTCATTCACGCGCCCACCCTTCAAGGGTGTGTGCAGCCCGCTGCTCCTTGCCCCTCTTGAGCGATCACCGGGCCTCCCCCTACTCCTGCGAGGTTCCTGGCATCAGTACCCATCTACCAAGGGGGAGGGGTCACTTGCCCAAGGTCACTCACCTAGTTAGCGGGGACTTGAACCCAGGTCCTTGTGACTCCGGGCCCCACCTCCTCCAGCTGCTGCCCACCTGCCCAGGGCCCACAGGCTCCGGGGGACGCAGGGCTGAGAAGCATCTGGGCGGCAGAGGCGTGTCTGCTGCTTCCTCTCTGGGTCACTGCCCAGGCCCTTTAGCCAAGTGGGCACGCTGTGACTGCCAAGGACTTGCTCCCCTCCTGACCACACTGTCTGTCTGTGTTCATCTGTCCCACACCTCTCTCTCTGTCTCTTGTCTCTGCCTCTCTTTCCAATCTCCATGCATGCTTCTCTCTTCACCTCTCTCTCTCTCTCTCTCTCTCTCTCTCTCTCTCCCCTCTCCCCGCCCTCCCCTCTGAGAGGCTCAGCAGCTCCTCACCTGCCCACATCACTCACCCGTGTGCCCAACTGCCCAAGCTGCCTGCAGCCCCTCACTGGCCCTCTCCCCTTGCTGCTCTCTGGGCAGATGGCACTAACTTCCCCTGGTGGTGGCCCCGAGCCAGCAGGCGCCTCGTCGGCCAGCCGTGGGTGTGGGAACCTTCGGGGAAATGGGTGGCTCTTCCCCAGTGTGTGGCCTGGCTCCGGTTCCCTTGTTCCCCCGCCCTCCCCCCCCAGCCCACCCTGACAGTACGGATGTCCCGCCTCTGTGTGTCTTGGCCTCTGAAAGGCTTTGAGGGGCTGAGAGGCCCCTCGGAGGGCATCCCACCTTGGAGCTGGGGAAACCGAGGTCACGAGAGAGCACGTGAACCTCCCTAAGCCACTCGGAGGAGGGCCCTGGGCTGTCTTGGCTGTGGCAGGCGTGTCCCCAGATCCTGGAACTCTGCCTGGCACCTGCCACCCCGGAGGCCTCTGCATTGTGCATCCTCCACGCACGGGTGCGAGTGGGAGCTGGCTCAGAGAGGCGGGTGACTAGCCAGGCTCACACAGCCCTTACGCACCCACTCAGGATATGAACCAGACTCCCCGACCCCTTTGCTATTCCTAGTCATCCAAGAGCACAGCCTCAGCCAGCGGCAGAGACATTCCAGGCCTTCCAGACTCCACTCTCCGGGTCACACTGTCCGTCCCTCCCCAGCAATGTCCCCGTGTCCCCCACGCCCGGCCGCTGACTGTGGGTCCGGATGCCTTTGCTCCCTGCCCGGTTCCCGACTGGTCCATCCCCAGTGTCTCACCCTTCAGGGCAGAGAAAAGGGGCCTCTCAGCCCCCACCCCCAGATGGCTCCAGGAAAACCCCCAGGGCTCCAGCTCTGAGGGACCCCGAGACCCCGAAACCACACAGTGCCAGCTGCTGTGCCAGCGGTGCGCCTGGCCGCCAGCCCCGGACAGAATTAGCTCTGTGCTGGGAGTGTTTCCTCCCTGGTCCCACGCCCGCACCAGGAGCTCACGCTGAGTCACCGCCACGGGTGGAAGGCACTGCCGGCCTCAGGGGCTGCCCACTTCCTTCTGGTTGAGATGAGGTGCGCGCAGGGGCTGGCAAAGCCTGGAACTTATGCCTCTGGACCTGGACAGCTGATCTGCTCAGCGGCAGGGGCCCCAGAAACCTTCAGTGACTGGGGAGAGCACAGAAGACGACACCCCAACATCTGCAATGCCACTCCTTCCTCCCCTGTGTGCTGTCCCCAAACTCACTCCCTGCTGCTCTGGGCCCTGCCGGCTGGCACACAGGAGTGACACCACTGGGCTCCTGGCCCTCTGACCTCTAGGAGTGGGGGTTGCAGGGCAGTGGGAACCCAGGCGTTTGCTCTCCCAGCTCCCACCCTGCAGGGTCTCCATCTGCGGACCACGGCCGTGCCCCCCTGGGCGGCAGTGGCCACTGTGTCCTCAGCCCTCGGCCTAGGACAGGAGGGTCTCCGTGCACCTTAGACCTTGAATCGTTGCACGGTCCCTCACCCTGCCCACCCTTTCTACACGCCCCGCCCCTTTCCCCAGCTCTCATCATTCACCCCATTTGAATGCATAGCTTGTGTCCTGCTGAGACCCTGAGGGAGAGCCCAGACTGTCCGGCCTCCCCCTCCCGTACCCCATATCTGTCAGACCCTACCCATTGTCCCCTAAATAGTTCACAAACCTTGCCACTTCTCCCTGGATGACTACAATAGTTACCCCTAGCCAGCCTCGCACTGTCACTGTGAGTTTATTTCCTACCTTGTAGCTGGAGAGGGCTTTTTAAAATGCACACCCCATCGCATGACTTCCTGCTTCAATGTTCTCAGCTGCTCACCAGGCCGGTGTGGCTCAGTGGGTGAGCATCGACCTATGAACCAGGAAGTCACAGCCAGGACATATGTTTGTGTTGCGGGCTCAGTCTCCGGTGTGGGAGGCAGCCGATCAATGATTCTCGCTCATTATTCATGTTTCTATCTCTCCCTTCCTCTCTGAAATCAATAGAAACATATTTTTAAAAGGATAAAGTCCTCAGCTGTTCCTCTTACCCTTAGAATAACACCAGCTCCTGACCCAAACCCCTAAGGCCCAAGCAGTCTGGCCCCTGCCTACCCTAGGACTAAGCTAAGGCCTGACCCCAGCCCCGGCCCCCACTCCATGCCCAGGCCGAGTGCCAACGCCTCTGCAAACCCTATTCTATCACAGACCCGGCTGCCATTCCCAGCCACAAAAGGCCTCAGCACGAATGTTTGGATGGAGGTCTCCTCTCCCGGGCAGAAAACCCCTCGGCCCCCAGCGGTGAGTCCCCAGAACAAACCCTACGTGTTCTCTCGGCCACTCCGCTTGCGTCCGGAGCCATGGGGCAGAGGGCCTGCGCTTCTCCCCATAAACACGGCCCAGCCCCTGGAGGCAGCCTGGCAACAAATACCCCCTCTTTCTTATACCCCACAGGACCGAGAGCCCATGTACCCCATTCGCATAGTCCCCCGGAGGCAGCTATGCGTCCACTCACGCACAGAATCCCCAGCCGTGAGCACAGGGCGTCTGCGAGGCAGCGTGCGGCAGCGTGGGCCGGGGGAGTCCTTGGGAGCCTTTCGGGTTGTGGTCAGGGGCAGCTGTCTGTGCTGGTCACCGTCTCCCCAGGCCAGGAGGCAGCCCGGGGGGGATGCACCCGGTGTCCCGCTCCCAGCGTGGGCCTGGCGCCCGGACTCTGAGGGTTTGTGGTGAGGCGGGATAGAAAGCGGCTAGGAAAATGCCTGAGCAAGTGGGATGCGGACGCTGAGATAGCTGAACCAACAGGCCAAGAGGTTTACAGCCGACGCTGAAGGTCCCTGCCCTAGAGATAACGTCCCTCCAGGCCTCCGTGGCCCCGGGCCCCGAAAAGCAGCTACACCAGGTGGGTGAGGGACGCTCGCACCAGCTGCCAATCCGTGGAGACCATGACCCTGAAAGAACACATGTGGGGAAGCTGACGGATATTCTGAAACCCGCCCCTGCTACCTCCCCTAGGCCTCCTGCCTGCAGGAGAGAGATAACACCTTCCAGACAAATGACCCACATGCCCCGGCCTTTCCCTTCCCCCACAACGTGCACTCCCTAAACTCCGGGGAACCCCAGAGGCTTGCAACCAGGGGAGCAATGGGCAGCGGCAGCTCGTCCCGGGCTCACCCCCTGACCTGTCCGCAAGGCCCCCTGTGCTCTGACTTCCCAGTGAGCCCCACCTAGGCCCTCCTGCTCCTTCTACCCTAGGCCCTGCCTTGTCTCACTGTCCCCGGCTTTAGTAATGCACCCTCCCCGTCACCTAGACTCGGGCTGTGAAACGTGTCCTACCCGAAGCCAAGGACCTACCCATGACCAGCTGGCCTGAGGTGGCCCCGCTCAGGGCCAGGCCCCCTGCTAGGTAACAACGGGTGGCCCCTGAGAAGCCATTGTCTCGCACACTGCCCCCTCAGTCCAGGCCAGCACAGCCCAGCCTCAGCCCTGAGGGCCAGACTGCATCAGATACTGTCCTCAAAGCATAGCTTCACCGCCTGGCACCGGGAGACCCCTGGGAGGTGGCAGCCACAGCCGCTGTCCCCATCAGCAGGGCCCCCACCTGCTGGGGGAGAGGAGCAGGGAAGCTAAAAACAAGGCTTGTCTGCTTCTGGGGCCCTTCTGTTTCACCTCTGGGCTTGACTCCCTCCCTGCTTCCTTCTCTCTTGCTCTGTCAGATGAATGAGAACCTCACCAGGCCTCTGAAATGCACCCCAGGGCCCCGGTCGGTACATGAGACCCAGCCAGGCATCCTGGTAAGGAGCTTGGAATCTCAGCGTCAGGGTTAACGAATATTAATAATAACCACCAAAACAGCAGTGTTTTATTGAGCACCTATGCAGTGTACCAGGGTGCGGAGGCGCACTTTCTGTATGTCACCCCACACAAACCCTGTGGGGAGGGGGTGGTTATGATTGCCCCCATTTTAGAGTTGGGGAAGCTGAGGCCCAGCAAGGTTCAGAGTCTTGCCCAAGGTCGTGTGGCTACCAAGAGGCAAAGGTAGGATTTAAATACAGATTAAGAATCAAGTGCTCTTTCTTTTATGCTTGGCAGGCTCTACCTGGCAAATGTTCTTAGGTAAATCCTTGGCACTTTGGGGCCTCAATTTCCCCACCTGTAAACCAGGGAGGTTGGAGTTGATGGTGTCAAAGGCCCCCTTTCAGCTTTAAACAAACAAACCAAAAAAAAGCCAGTTGAATGGGGCAACAGAAAGACAGCATGGCTCAGTGCCATGCTGTGTGACCTTGGGCAAGTTGCTTGATCTCTCTGAGCTGTAGTTAAGTCGCCTATAAAATGACAATAATAAAGCCTTCCTCTCGGTAAATCAAGAGGTCTTGGATGAAAAATTCTCTTGGGACCCCTTGCAGATATAAGATCTCCGGGCTGGAAATACAAGGTTAACTTAAAAGTCTCTCTACCACGATGTCAGGATGAGTAAGTCTGGGGTCCTTGTTGTGACAAGGTGGTTTCAGACGTGTCCCCCCTCCAAGCTACCTAGTGGCCAGAGGGGCCCACTCTTGGGAGTCCAGGTTCAAAGGCCCTTCCTAGTTCAATGGATGTGCACAAATTACCTCTCTTCTCCAAGCCTCAGCACGGTCGTCTGTAATATGGGGCTGATATAATTTCTCCCTCCTAGAGTTAGCGTGAGGGTGTCGTGAAACAGTAATGTGGACACAGTAACCGGAGCCCACAGTGGGCGCTCAGCAGGTGTCTGTACAGAAAAAATCAGACGGCGACATATCTATCTGTGAGCACAGGCAGCGTTTCTCTCCCACGGTGGGGAAGGTGGGGGGATGGGGGCGAGGAAACCAAGTTGAGTCTAGTTCACAGGTTCTAAACCAAAGCAAGGATCTGTGTTCCTGGAAGTCATCGGAGCTCAAAGATGAGTCTGGAGGGTGTCTGGATGCCAAAGAGGCTTGGGAGCCAGGCCACAGCCTGCGGTCCCACTGAGCCACCTCCTCCCAGACCACACGCTGCCCTGGCCGGATGAGGAAGCCGTGGCTATGGCTCCTCCACCTCAGCTCAGCCCTGTCTCCCTTCCCACCACCCCCACATCCTCTGCAAGAGCCTCTGCAAAGCATTTTTCAACTTCATTCCAACCCCTCGGTTGAAATCGAGCCAGTGTCTCACCCTGTCGGCCCAGGGCATGAAAGCATGAAAAGGAACAGCCTCTCTGGGACACAGCGATGGCCCGTGCACCGTGAAGATGAAGGAAAGGGATGAAGGAAAGCCCGCCCCCCTGGAGGGTCTCAAACAATGTCACGGCCCCCTTATTCCCATTTCACAGATGAGCAGACTGATTGGGACACGTTTGGTGATCTTTTCCCAAAGTGACCCAGCAAGTGAGGCGTGAGACGGATTGAAGCAGGATAGTGAGAAGCTAGGAAAATTCCTTGGCAACTGGACGGGAGAAACGGAGACAGCTGAACAAATTGCCTGAGCCATTTACAGCCAGATACGGGAAGGTCACCTCCCTAGAGATAACATCCAGGCCTCCGCTGGATTTCAGCTCCAAGACCAGAAAAGCAGCAAAACAAGGTGGGAGATGCCAGGACTAGTTGCTCTCCCCCTGCCCTGGCGCTGACCGATCAGTGGAGACAACGACCCTGAAAGGACACATCTGGATAAGCTGATGAATATTCTATGAGGACCACCCCCCTTTAAACTCCCAGCGTTTAAAAATTCTCAAAACAGAAGACCAGCACATGCTCTCCCTCCTGGGAGCAGGCCCACGCCTTTCCCTTCCCCCTTCTTCCCTCCAGGCCCGCATCTCCTAATCTCACAGGGTCCTCACGGGACTGGCAACCAGGGGAGCAAAGGGCAGCGGCAGCTGGTCCCAGGCTCATCCCTGAACCTGCCTCCGAGGCCCCCTTTGCTCCGACTTCCCAGGGAGCCAAAGCAGCCCACCTGGGCTCTCCTGTTGTTCTTCCCCCCTCGGCCCTCCCTGTTGCACCCTCCACAGCTGTATTAAGCCATCCTCGCCCATCACCTGGACTCGTACTGTGAACTCTTTCCTGCAGGAAGTCAAGAACCCACACACTACGGGCCAGCCCGAGGCAGACCCGCTCTGGGCCCGGTGCCCTTTCCAGTCACAGAATCAGGAGCACCAGTCTCGGCTTCGGACTCCTCTCCTGGTTTTCCCGGAATCGTGTTCAGTATCACTTAGAGCTAGGTTTTCACCCCAGCTCCAGCCTGTTCAGGCTGTGTGACCTCGCACAGGTTACTTCACCTCTCTGAGCCTTAGACACCTCATCTGGAGCCTGTATCTCTGAGAGTGGTGAGGACTCAAGGAAACAAAGCTGGCGGTGTGTGTGGCCTCGTGCCTGTCGGTCTCAGTTATTACTGTCAGGAAAGGAGAAACTGGGGAATGTGTTCCCGCTGCTCCCTCGGTGCCGCCCACTATGCTAGGGCCCAAGGGGGACTTGGCAGGGCACCGGGCTTCCCCAGACGGCTCGGAACAGGGCCAGATAACAGGGATATTGGATAAACTGGAGACTCCTGGAGGCTGCAGCTTCAGGACCCCTTCCCAGCCTCCTACTGTCCCCTCTGCTCCTGCCCCGAGCAGCACTGAGGCCTGAGCACAACTGGCCCAGGGCAGCCCCGCCCAGGCCCCTCACTGGCTGCCCAGCAGCCCCGCTCATTCCAGGCCATCTTGTTCTGGAAGCTTCCTGTCTCCAGCCCCAAACATTCTAACTCTGAGGCCCTGTCAGGGGAGGAAGTGTGCTCAGCATGGGCCCAGGGTTCCAGGAGTGCGGTTTGGCACCTTTGCCTGGGAGAGGTCAGAAAACAGAGGCCCCATTGGAGGGCGAGGGATAGAAGGGAGGGGGGAACAGGGTCCCTCTCAGACAGGCTGACTCAAGCCCTCCAGGAAGCGGAGAAACTTCCAATAAGATGGCCTTGACATTCAGCAGTGGAAAGCTCAAAAGCCAAGGATGCTTCCCTCCAGTTCTCTGCTCCTCCTGTCTCCCTTCCTCCCTCCTTCTAAGAAATGTTTATTAAGCGTCTATAATGCACCAAGCCCAGAGCTAGACCCTGGGGACACAGCAGAAAACAAAGGGACATGTCCCTCCCTGGAGGAGCTGGCCTTCTCAAGGGGGAGGAACACGTGTCAAACATAAACCATAGGAAAAGGCAACCACATCCAGATCCAGACCATCTGGGTTGAATCCCTGCTCTGCCCCTCAGCAGCTGTGTGACCTTAGGCAAGTCACCATGTCTCTCTGTGCCTTGGTTCCCTCTGCTGACAAATAGGGTTGATCCTAGCTCTTCCCTCACAGGGTTGTTGTCAGGATTAAACGAGTGTGCACTGGCAAAGTTTTGAAGCATACCTGGTTCATCAGAGCACTATGCAAGTGCTAAAATATAAAACGAATCTAACAGCCAGAGATGATATGGCTACAGATAAAATATAAAGGGACGCAGGGCACAGACATGCCGGAGGGGATGCTATTTGAGGTCAAATGCTCAGAAAAGGCCTGAGCGCTCCAGGTAGTGGGGACTGCACGTGCAAAGGCCCTGAGGCAGGAGCAGGTTTGGCAAGTTCAGGAAGCAGCATGGGTCAGTGCATTCCAACATCCACTTAGAAAGCAGCAGTGGGTACCTTCTACTAGTAAGTGCCACACCTCTTTGCTAAAAGCTGGGGACGTGAGATGGCCCAGTCTCCACGCTCCCAGAGGGGCAAGGAGTCAGCTGCCAGCCACTATAATGGGAGAACATATATTTCTCTGTGCGGGTGAGTAGTGTCCCTACTTTGGTCATTTTTGTCTCCTGCCTGGCCCTTTCAATGGCTGAGTTTTGTGGCCCTGGCTCTAGACAAAGCAAAGAGATGGCTAGCTGGGGAAATCAGGAGAGCTTCTTGGAGGAGGTGACATTTGAGCTGAGCCTTGGTGGGTGCAAAGCCTTTGCTAAATGGAGCTGAGAACCAGCTCAGGAGCCAGGCTGCCTGGGTTTAATCCCAGCCAACTAATGGGCCCAGGGAGTATCCTTCAGCCACCCTGTGCCTCAGTTTCCCCATCTGGAAAGTGGGGGGAATGGGAGTAGCTGTTACATAGAAGGTGGTTCTGGGATTAAACAACATGATGTACAGAAAGTGCTTACACTCGATCTTTTGCACCCACCAAGTGCAGTCGCCACACACCAGGCTCCCCCTCGAGATAAGCTGCAGGGAGAAGAGGGGAGGGCCCCTGGGTGTGAACACTGGTCCCCTTTCCCCTGGGCCAACTAGGGTGAGGTCAGCCACCTGGGGTTACTGCCCCAGGTCGGGGCTATAGGACCCACAGGAAGCACCCGCCTGGGGTCAGGGAGGGGTCATGGAGGGGGACCTCGCAGCTCCCGTCCTTCCAAACCAACCCACCCCCTTTGCTCCAGGAGCCCGGCGGTCCCAGGCCTGAGCCCTGGTTCTTGCAGGTGCCTCTGCTGGGGTATCTTTTTCCAGTCTCCTCCGCTCTCCCGGCCTCACTGCGCACGTGACACAAACCCAGGCAGCGCAGGCAGCACAGTGATAAGGGCGAGAAGACAGAAAATGATCCTGCTGACAGGGGCCAGGCATCTGGCCAGGCGCTTCCTTAGGTGCCCGCATCCTGACAAGCCCGCCACCCCCACCCCCATGCCAGGAGGACATGGCTCTTATCCCCACTTCAAGGGGATCGTGAGGTGCTGACAGGAACCTAATCAGGTCACCAGCCAGCACCAGGTGGAAGCAGGACTCGAACTCGGCCTCAGGGAGTCCAGAGCCTGTGTTCTAATGGACCCGGCCACTTAAATGGGCTGATAACTGTGACAAGCATTCAAGTAGCATCCCTGCCTCTCCCCGAGACGTCCCCACCTTTCACCAGCAAGGCTTCCCTGCAAGGCCTCAGAAGTCCTGAGCCGTCCCAGGGTCCTGGGGTGAGAACAGAAACTGAGAGGCTGGGGGTGAGGGCATTGACCCCCCCCCCCACAGGGTGCTGACAGGGTGCCTGGTGCCTCTAATCAGAACAAACCTTCAAGGTGGTATTTTCATTCCCATTTTGCCGATGTGGAAACTGAGGTACCAAGAAGCAAGACCACTAGCCCGAGATCCCACAGCTAGGAAGGGGCACAGGTGGCACTTAAACCTGAGCTATTCTGACACCAGGGCCCACGTCTTCCTTCACTGTGACTGCCCTTGACGTCCTATGACTTTCCCATGAGGGACCCCATTGAATGCAGAGCCCTATGACCCCGCCTGTGCACCAGGCTGGCAGCATTGCAGGTGCACACATCCACCATCCACCTCAGAGAGCCCTCAGGGACCCGACTCACCCACCTCTGGACAGTGCTGTCGCCACACACCAGGCCCTGGAGCGAGTAGGGAGTTGCAGGGGCCTGTGCACCCAGGTGGACCCCTGACAGGTCCCGGACCCCCGAGCAGCCCCAGCTGCACCCCGGTCAGGAGGCAGCCCCGGGCACAGGCAGGCGCCCTGGGCATTCGCGAAGGTTCTGGCCCCTTGGAATGCCCTGGCTCCAGCCCAGGCAGTTGACGAAAGGGTTCGCGCTGCTGCCAGCAGCCAGGTCGTTGGGAATGTGATATCCCACCCAGTTCCCAGGCCCCGGGGGAGGAAGGACAGGCTCCTTCCCCTCCGCCCCATCACTGGGCTGTCACCGTTCTCAAGGCAGAGCTCAAACCTTGACCCGGGAAGGGTCTCGCTGAGAAAGCTGCCCCCCACCCTCCACAGAAGAAAACAGCTGGTTCCAGCCCAGAGGAAATGCCAGGATCCTAAACCCTTGCTGGAGGGGCTGGAGGACCAGAAGCTCTGCCACCCTCGTGGCCCCGAAGACCCACGCGGCTGCCCTGCGCCTGCTGTGCAGTCTCAGGTCACAGAGTCCTTCTCTCTACCTGCAACTTGGGTCGCTGTGAAGATGACACAGGCTCGCATCCACTGGATGCCCAGCTTGGGGTATCCTGAGAGGCGGGACACCCCACGCAAACCAGAATGTTCTAGGCCAATCAGGGCGGGTGGGTCACGCTACCTGTACAGACTCCAGCGCTAGCAAATGTGCCTCTTGACTGTGATGCTTAAAGAGAACTCCGTCTTGAGGCAGACAACATCGCGTTTGAATCCTAGCTCTGCCATCAGAAGCACTGTTGTTTTTCATTCCGTTAATTTGACACATCTCCACGGTGTGCCAGGCACTGTACTAGGTACGGGAAGGCCACAGCGAGCAAAGTGGGCAGAATCCTGTGCCTGGTGAATGGGGGGGGGGGCGTGAGCACCTCCATCTGGGACCTCCCCTCCCGTGTCCCCTGAGCCCTTGAGTCACAGCTCGGAAATAAAATAATAAGAAATAAACGCTCCCTGTGTGTGGTTATTTTCCAGAGCAGATTATCCCTCTTTCTCCTCCCCCACCCCTCCCCCCAACCAGCAGAACTTCTTGAAAAACCCATGAACTCAATGAGACCTTTTTTTTTTTTTTTTGCTAAACTGAACTGGAGCAGCCCCTGCTCCAACACCCCCAGCCTGGGTCAGCTGCCAGAAGTCACACAGGATAAGCGGTCACCTCCTTCCCCAGGCAGCGGGGGTCACTTCCTCACGTCAACCTCAGCGGACACTTCCTCAGCATCCATCTTAACCCCTTGCCTTCCAGCCCTTTTCCCGGGAAGGGGGGGGCGGGGGGGGGCCTTCCCCCTGAGGGGGAGGGGAGGGGGGAGGGGAGCTGCCCGATATGCTGGCTTGCAGGTCTGTCTGTGTATTGGCTTGGTCCAGAAAGGAGGGAAAATACATCTGCACAGAGGCTGGTGGGTCCAGGAGGACATAAATCAAGAGAGAAAGGAGGAAGGGAAACGAGGGTGGGGACAGAAAGCACCGCCAAGGCCGAAGAGAAAAAGGCAGAGACGATAAGTAGCGTCCTGAATGCTTCCCTTGGGTGGGCCACACCGTCCACTCCCAGCCTCCTCGTTGGCAACCAGCCCGCCCGGGCGAACGCCGAGCCACCCCGAACCTTTCTGAGGCAGGAGCCACTGTCTCTAGATGAGCCAGGGCAGGAGGGACCAGGCGTTCCACTCTAGGCATCGGGGTTCAGGCGTCACTGGCTTCCTCTGAAGGGGTTTCCAGAACATCTGACAGAGGGCCTGAGCAGGTGGCTGTCGCTGCATCTTTGCACCATCAGTAGCAGTGAGTGCATCTTTGCACCATCAGTAGCGGTGAGTGCCACACTGTTCCCTGCGGCCCCTCTAGAATTCAGCCACCAGCTGGGGCCACGCTCACTCCCCGATGCCTGCTTGTCTGTTACCGCGTCCTAAGGCTGGCACGGACACACACGACCCACAGGCAGCGTGAGCCTACATCCCGCTTCCGCCTCCTGCCCCGACACAGATGGTAAGGGTGCCCCTTTCACTCTCAAAGTGCCCCGTTTGGACAGTAAACCGTATGCTTTCCCTCCTCACAGATCAGCCCTTCCTCTGCCCCCGAGGCTGAGGGGCCAGGGGAGTAGAAGCTCCCAGACGATGACCTTGCCCATCCACCTGTGCTGGGCCCTGTGCCTCAGAACTTGCCCAGCAAGGGAGGCAGGTGCTGCCATGGTCCCATTGGGCAGACGCGGAAACCGAGGCTCAGAGAGGCAGGGCTACCGTTTAAGATGGCAGCCCCGTGCCAGGCACCCGTGTCAGGAACTTTCCAGGACTCAGACATCCCTGGCTCTGCACAGGGACAGCTTCCCTCGTCCCCTCTCTTCACAGGGGTAAAGGCCGAGCCTTAGTCACAGAGGGAAGAGGGGCCCGTCGGGGCCCCTGTGGTGTCAGCCCGGATGCTCAGGTTCAGAGTCAGCTTAGCCAGGCTCGCCAGTTGCAGCCCCGGGCAGATGGCTTGGTCTCTGTGCGCCTTGGTGGTCTCATCTGTAAAATGGGTGTGAATCTGGCCAGAGGCTCAAATGCATGGTAGCGACTACCAGGTGGATGAGAAGCAGAAGCAGGATGGGGGCATGGACACAGCACCCCAGCCCCAGTGTGACCCCTCCCAGGAGGTTCACACCCCTCAGTGAATCAGCCACATCCCTTGTTGGGGCTGGTGCATCGTGAACATGCAGACTCCTTATGCAGAACGTGTTCAGCATCTGAAGAGGGTAACTGCTGAGCATGGAGCCCGGGGCAGGCCCTTCCGAGGCCGTGCGGCTGCCCTGGTCACACGCCCAGGAAGTGGCCCTGCCCCTCAGCTCTGGGGGCTTTCGGTGAAGAGCCCAGAAGGACAGGAGCTTGGGGGCGGCGGGGGGAGCAGGAGGGGAGCAGAGGAGCTGGGGAAGAGGGACGCACGTCAAAGGCAGAGAGGGAGGCTGGCTGACAGAGAAAAGTGAATGAGCACATGCCCTCTCTCTGGGCCTCAGTTTCCTTGGCTGTAAAATGGGACCATTTGTCCCAGCTCCCACACTTCCAATGAGTTTGCCATGATCCCTCCAAGAGGGGCGACTGGCCCCAGAGGACTTTCGAGTGACAGGCTGGGGAACAGCACAGGCGGCTCCTGGAAGGTGGGACTCTGGGGCGCTGCAGGCTTCCTGGGGCGCTGGGAAATGTGGGACCCCGGAGCTGGGAGAGGACCCAGAATATGAGTGACCAGAAAGCCTGGGAACCTGGGTAATTTTATTAACCATGTCACTCTAATACATTTAATGAAAAACGAAGCCAGCTGGCCTGGACGAGGAGCCACCAGGCAGGACAGGGGGAGGCCCAGGGCCCCCGCCTGAGGCGTGCCCTCCCCCAGGCCGCCCACCAGCACTCAGCGATGGGGAGGTGAGGGCATCGCCCAGCCAGGCTCCGGAGAGCCGCCCTGCCCTTCCCCAGAGCCCTGCTCCTGATTTCCTCCGTGTCTGCGGCTTTTCACGGGAGGGGAGAGAAAAACAGTCAAAGAAAGGCCCATTTAGGCCAGACAAGCCCGCTTTCCCCAGGAGAGGCGAGGCTGGCGATCCAATGCCTCCGCCCGGCCGTGCCAGGCTTTCTGCCAACACAGGAGACAGAGGGCAAGGCTTGGGCAAAGCTGTGCCGCTGGCACCACCTGCCCCTGGCATTTCTCAGCCCCTCCTGGCTCAGGGCTCCCGGTCCCCACGGGTTGGGTTTCAGCCCCAATTCTGTGCCACACACCCTCTCCTTGGGAGGAAAGCCCCTTTGTGATCCCACAGCGGGGGAAACTGAGGCCCAGAGCAGGTAAGCGACCTTTCTGAGGTCCCACAGCCGGCACGCTTCAGAAACGGGTCTCCAAACAGGTCCCTGGGAGCAGCGAGGTTTCTGCTTCTACCCACCGGGCGGCCGGCCGCCCCATTCTTGCTCAAGAAAGCCCCTTTTTCTTCATGACCCACATCCCTGACAGCGAAGAGGCCCCCTGTGAGTCCAGGCTGTCGTAAAAGAGACCAGAAATCGCACACACGCCCTGAGGGCCTGCACTTGACGTCAGCCAGCCCACCTCCCGCCGGGCTGGGAGGCCAGTGGAAACTCTAACGCCCAGCCTGGCGCAGCCAAGGGCAGGGCAGCCGCCAGCCTCTCTCCCTCTTGTAAACACGTCACAGGCCGGCCCCAGGTGCCACCCTACATCCACTCTCTTTCACCCTGGAAGAAACACCTCGTCTTCGCCCAGCCTCTGTGCCTACCTCGGTCAGCAAGTCCTGGGCGAGGAAGGAGAGGGGACCCAGGATTCAGTCAAAAAGGCCCCCGTAGCCAAGGAACAGTCTCTTCTCCACGCTGGTTTTCGGAACAGGCTCCCCCCGGGGAGTAAGCCGCGAACCCGCAACCCTCTGCCAAGTTGAGATTTCCAACTCCATCAGCTGGGGATTGTCTGACATCTCCCATCGCCCAGATGTTCGAGTTCAAGCACCGAGTGTGGAGAGGACGAGGCCTGGGGACAGTCGGAGGCTGCTCCGGTGACGTGGGCTGCCTTTGGACCCCCCGGAAAACTGGATGGGATGTGCCAGGCCCTGCGGAGGGTCCAGAGTGCCTCGGGCCGCACCCTGCCTCCGCCCACCACCCCAGACACCCCTTTCTCATCCAGTCGCTCAATCCCTGCTCACACTGCTCTCCCCGCTGAGATATCTTTTATTTCTGGCCAATTTCTCCTCCAAGCACTCAAGGCCAATTCATCCCTGGAACCAGCTCAAATGCATGCTTCCTTCTCAGAGTATTTCCTGACGTCCCCCCTCAACGCTGCCCACTCCCTGCACCTGCAGGACCTTGTGCGCTGGATGCACTGGGCAGGCACTAACTCAAGTGTATTTAACAAGAATCGTGTGGTCCAAATGCCCCAGCATTCACCTACTGAGCTGAATGGATGATGGATGGGATTGTCCTGGGCACTTGAGAGCCAGAGGCTACTGGCCCCCGTGCATGTTAAAGCCAACCTTCAGGCTAGATGAACCCCACTCTGTTGACACCCCTGAGGGCAAGGCTTGTCTCTCCCAGTATCCCCTGAGCCCGGCACACAGTAGGTGCTCATCAAATGCTGAGGGAGGACGTGGAGGCTGTGTCCCAGTTCTCTCACTTTCTGGGCCTCACTTTTTCCATCTGAAAAATGGGAGTGGGGACTGGCTCCGTGCTATGGCTGGGTGCTTGGGCCCTCCCCCACAATCCATACGTGGACGTCCTGACCCCCAATGTGATGGTGTTCGGAGGCGGGGCCCGTGGTCCCAGAAGGAACAGCTGTTGATTCTTGCATTAGTCGCCCACTCACGCTCACCCACCTCCTTGCACAAGAGCTGCCCTCAGCACGAGCCCAAGGCTGGGATCAGAGAACCCAAGTCACACCCCGAGAAAGCAGAACCGATTCCGACTTTCTGCCTGGGTAGTAGCTGACCACCCGACTGAGTCAGCGGCTGCGACTCCAAGTGTGTGTCTGTGGTGGATGGAGCACCTCCCTACCACAGGAGCCCAGACTTCTCCACGGGGTGAGGCATGAAGCCAGGAGACTGGCCTAGGCACCTGAAGGCACAGGGCGCCAGATGCCCACATCAGCCCAGATGTGCAAAGGCGCATCTCAATGCCTGTTTTCCTGAGAATCAAAATAGAAAGGCTTTCATTGGGCTGATCTTGAGCTGTCCTCAGTGCTTTATGGGTAGTAAGTCATTTAATCCCACAAGGACCTATGAAGTGGGCACTGAGATGGTCCCCACTATACAGATGCAAAAACTGAGGCCACAGGAGGTTAAGGGGCAGAGCTGGGAACCCTAGACCACTTGGCTGTGGAGGCTATGACTGTGTTCTGTGGTCAACAGATGCCAAGCAGACATTGGTATCTCTGTCTTTAACAGCAGCCCGTACTGCATAGAATCACTGCCCCGGTCCCATCCAGGAGGGCAAGACACTCCTTCCCTACCAGGCTGTGTCCACCATTGCAAAAACAGGGAGGTTCCAAAAGAGAAGTAAAACTAAGTTTCCTAATTTTGCGTGAAACCAGCACGTCCTGGAGTCCAGAAGTAGCACAAAGTGGCTGCCAACCCTCCTTCCTTGCATCCCAGGCCCGGCCCAGCCCCTCACCCAAGAGGCATGAAAAGAGTCACACTGGGAACCAGGAGCCCCAGGTCCTACCAAATGGCCTTAACCCATCAGGGCCTCACTTTCTTCATCTCTCAAATGGGGACAAGTAATCCCGTCTTTTTCATCATTCTGCCTTATGGAGTATCAAACACACAGGAGGTCCCAACGCATGCTTTTTGGGGTGAATAAATGAAAATATATGTCACAAGTTTGCTTCCTCTTCTTTGAAGGCCCTAAGACTAGGAACTGGGCCTGACTCATCTAAAGTTCTCACATTCATAGAACTTTCCTCCTCCGCAGGCTTAGTCGTACAACAAGTCAATCCCAAGCACCCACTATGTGCCTGTCTTGATCCAGACTTCAGCCTCATCCAAGAGTCCCTGACACCCTGGGCTTCCTCAGGCAAGAACAACACCCAGCTGCCTCATAATCAGTAAGTTTGGCTCATTCTAGGGACTTGGGTCATAAGCCCTGCATTTCCACTTCCCCTGTGCCCAGCCCTGGGGGAATACAGCCCAAAGAAAACCTTGACTTAACCACACACACACACACACACACACACACACACACACACACACACCTGCGTGTGCACACAGGGGTAAGATTTTCTGAGTTCAAATCCCAGTTCCTTGCTTATGACCTATGTGACCTTGGGCAGACCCCTTTTTTCCTGGCTGAGCCTCATTTTCTCCATCGGTAAAATGGGGATGATAATCCTGAAACTTTTCTCTACAGGGTTGTAAGTGAGATCATGGAGATGAAAAGCTTTGGCTCGATAAATGTGCTGTGCTCAATAAAATTATTATTCTTGCTTCCTTTTTCCAGAAGGGAAAGAGAACAGCTGTTGACTACGTTCCAGGGAAATCCGTGTTTAGGGGCCTGGAATGTAGGAATTTCCTCGGAATATTTGATGGGGGCTGACAAATGTGTAGACTTAGAATCCGAGGATGGCAGAGACCCAATAAGCCACCATATCTGTGGCTGAGACAGCCAGATGTCACAAAAACCAATCTCTCCTTTACAATACACAGCTATCGCTGGGAAGATGCCACCCTGGCTAGGAACTCCATTTTCCAGCCCCCTTTGCAACTAAATTGGTCACATGATTAGTTCATAGGTATGGCGGAAGGCAGTTCAGAAGCAAGCATGCCACCTCCAGGCCTTACTTCCATGGGGACAGTAGGGACATGAGATGGGTCCCTGAATCGTCATGTGGAAGATGAACACCCTCCGTTCAGAAATGCCTGCCTTATGATAAACGCCTGTTTTGTTTGTGCCATTATATGCATTTGGGTCTATCCGTTACCACAGCTACTATCCTGACAAATACAACATTCTTATTTATAAACTAGAGGCCCGGTGCACAAAATTTGTGCACAGGTAGGATCCTTAGGCCTGGCCAGCAATCAGGGCCAATCTGTGGGGCAACTGGCAGGGTGATCGGGGCCTTCCACTGGTACCCACCTTGGCTGGCCTGGGGCCTGCAGGCTAGGGGCAGCATCTGCATTGAGTGTCTGTCCCCTGGTGGTTAGTGCATGTCATAGCGACTGGTCATTCCACCAGTTGTTCTGCTATTTGGTTGATTTGCATATTAGGCTTTTATTATATAGGATGGTTATGGCCAGAGAGTACCCTGCCTAAGGTCACAGAGCATATTCAGTAAAGGTCAAGATAGCATAGCACCACCTTTATCTGTTTCCTCCCTATATTTTCATTGGAGGAAAGGATTCTGTGGCTTAAGATACTTCCCAAGTCTGCACACAATCTGCTTTCTGTGGTACAACACAACAAAGTTTCGCTTCTTCTGCACCAAGCCGCCTGACCTCAACTGCTGACACAGGGTATAACTTGCAAAAAGTACATATATATTTGCTTAGAAAGGAAAAAAAACAAACCTCATGTGCAGCAAAGAACCTGGAGACCTGGGTGGGCAAAGGCAAGGAAAAGAGACGGTCAAGTACTCTAGTGCAATGGTTCTTAGGTTTGGGGGTGCATCAGACTCCATGAAGTGGCTTCCAAATGCAGACTTTGCAGAGTTTACCCTCAGATATTCTGACTCAGAAAAATGAAGCTTTAAGAAATACTCATGATTCTCAGGATTACTGATCAGAATGTCAGTAATCCCAGGATTCCACTTGGAGAAGTCTTGAGCCTACTTCGTAGCCTCAGAACTGGCATTGATAACTGCACCGGTGCAAACATAGCTCAAAGAGAATGAAATCGGCTTTTGGCTTTCTTGTACCCTGGAAGGAACCTGGGCATTAATAATCAACTGGTAAAGAAATCAATAATTATTTCTACTTGGCTCCCATGGGTGTCATGAGTGTAGATAGCATGGTGGTATAGAAATGATAACAGAATAATAGCTAATATTTATAGAGACTTTGCTACATGACAAGCCCTCTGCTACGTGCTCCTCATCTATCATCTCATTTAATCTTTTAATAATCCTAGGAGGTAATTACTATTCATGCTCCCATTTTATAGATGAGGAAACTGAGGTATAAAGACAACTTGTTCTCTGTCACTAAGGTGGCAGGTGGCAGGCCAGGATCAAACCCACCCAACAGAACCCAATCCCATAGCCATAGTGCTCTATTGCTTTTCATGGAGGTCTAACATCAGAACCCCTCTCCAGGGCTCAGTTTCCTAATCTGTCAAACAAACGTATTAATAGCACCTTTATTGTAATAGCCAAGCTGAAGATTCGAGAAAATTATAGCAATAACATGGTTTGCCAACTGACAGGAGTTATTAAACAAACATCTAAGAGATGAGACTTTAGTCGAGCTCCCTCATCCCATTTTACAGATGGTGAAACTGAGGCCTGGCTACTTTATTTATTCGATGAACGTTTAACTGAGCACCTGCTACATGCTAGGTCTTATGCAGGGGACTGGGGATACAGAGAGAATAATACCCTGTTGTGGCTTCAAGGAGCTCCCAGGAAGAGGAGACAGACAGCAGGGCAGGCAATTACAAGACAGTGTGATAGGTGCTATGATGGGTGAGTACAGGCACCAAGAGAGCCTAGTAGAGATAGGTATTGACCCAGTTGGAAGGGTGGGGGGGACTTCTCATAAGGGCTCAGCCAAAGAGGGAAGTACTTACCCAAAGTCAAGTTTATCTATTTGCTGAAGTTCGGAGGGGTCCAGGGAAGGTCCCCGTGTACCAAGCGACAAATAACTCCTCCCTTTGGGCTTCTCAGTGCCGAGCACCCCTCAGCTTGAGCATCGCGGATTTCCGTTAAACCTTCTAAGAAAATGTTAAGCCGCCTTCCTCTCGCCAGCTGAGGCCTGAATTAGCCGCTGCTGCTCGTTGGAGCGACACAGACATTTGGAGAAGTTTTTCCTTTCGGCAAGCGAGAACGGCAAGGAGGTTGATCTTGAAAAGGAAGTAGGGGATTCCAGAAGGGAAGCTGGGGACCAGGCCCTCGGTGGGAAGAGAAAGCAGACCCAGGGCCTGGCCGCTGCCCCACTCCCCTCTCTGAGCCACAGCCGTCTGAGCGAACAGACTCGCCTCCCACAGCCTGACATCCGCGGGGGGTGGGCTCCACGACCCTGTGGATGCCAAAGCCCACAAGTGCTCAAGTCACTCACGTGAAACGGTGTGATCCTTGCGCCTAACGCACGCACATCCTCACGTAGACTTTGAACCACCTCTGGGTGACCTATAACACCAAAGACCATGTAAATGCTGTGCCAATCGCTGTTATACTGTATTGTTTAGAGAATAATGAGGGGGAAATGCAGATGCATCTGTTTTAACTAAATCACACGTAGTGTATGTCAGCAACAGCAACGAACTGGGACCTCCTGGTTCATAGGTCGACGCTCAACCACTAGCCACACTGACCAGGCTCATTCCAATCTCAACTGTCCCTGCAGCTCTGAGCCTCAGTTTCCTCACCTGTAAAATGGGGACTTTTCTCTTTTATTTCGCAAAGATTTTTGACCGGCAGTTGGTTGAATCTGCAGACGCGGAGAAAACCCGAGATCCGGAGCAAGGGCCGACTGCACTTAATGATTACGTGTTATTTTCTTGTCATTTTGCCCCAAATCTCGTCGTTATGGCTTTCCCATTTAAAATGTGCTCATCCGAGAACAGAGAGGGGAGTGGAAGACTTTGAACCGGAGACCGAGGGCAAAGGGTTCAGGGCTTTCACATACAAAGAACCCTTAAACGTCAATAAGAAAAAGATGAACAAGACAGCAGGGAGCAGGACACGGAAGTGGACGTGAAGAGGATAATTATAAAAGCAAAGGGAACCCTAAGATTCGAAGGGCTACTCGGTGTTCATACAGAAATGTAAAGTGAGGCGGCCACGTGGTACCTCACCTTTCTCATCAGGGACCTGTTAAGAGCTGGGAGACTACTGCACCCAGGACAGGGCCAGGGGAGTGCAAGCCAGCACAACCGGTGGGGACAATGTGTCCCAAAGCCTCCACATCCTTAAAAACAGGCAAACCTTTGATGCAGCGATTTCACTTCTGGAAAACTGTCCATAAAACAAACACACACACACACACACACACACACACACACACCCAAAAAAATAATAATAATTAAGAAAAAGGCAAACACACACAAAGATGATGTCCTAGAGTGGTCGTTGCAGCACTAGTCATAACCCGATGAGAAACGATTCAATAAACCCCAAGACGAGACGTGTGTTCCGTGCCGCCATTCGGATGGTGGGGGAATAAGAGGACAGGGAGGGAGGCCCACAGTCCGAGGTGAAGCACAGGAAAGACGACCAGGCGCGAAGTTGGGAAAGTGCGTGTGAAACCACAGTGCCCTGGACGGGTGAGGTGTGGTAGAGCTGTACTCTTGAAACCTACACAGTCGTTTTAGTCAATGCCACCCCAATGAATCTAATTTTAGAAACGGGGGGAGGGGGGGGCGGTGAGTGTGTGTGTCCATATTTACATCCTTGCATGTGTCGGGTACATTGCAGGCACCCAACAAACATCATGGGTGCATGAGAGAGAGGCTGATGCCAGGGCACCTGGAAGACCACCTCCAGGCTAGGACCCCTCTTCTGTCTCTGCCCCCTGGTGATGTCCCTTATTTCATTCCCATCTTTTTTTAAAACAATTTATTGATTCCAGAGAGGAAGGGAGAAAGAAAGAGAGAGAAACATCAATTATGAGAATCGTTGATCAGCTGTCCCCTTCCCCCCCACCCCCCCCCACACACACACACACACTGGGGATCGAGCCTGCAACCCTGGGCATGTGCCCTGACCGGGAATCGAACTGGGACCTCCTGGTTCATAGGTCGACGCTCAACCACTAGCCACACTGACCAGGCTCATTCCAATCTCGACTGTCCCTGCAGCTCTGAGCTAGTGCCCCGCCCTCTCTCTGAGCCTCAGTTTCCTCGCCTGTAAAATGGGAACTCTAAAAGCACCTCCCTCGTGGGGCTGTTGTGAGATTAACAGAGGGACGAAGGGAAACGCTGAGCTTCCTGCCTTTAACACGCCCGTGAGCTCGCTGGTTTTTACCATGTGCACACATGACTTTGGAAATCGGAGAATCAGAATAGGATTCTCGTCGTTTGGATAAAAGTTAATTTTAAGAGGAACCAAAGGAGGAGGCTTCTCTCCTGGACTAGAACTCCCCTTTCCTGGCCCCTGCCGGGGGTCAAAGCCACGCATGGTACCTTGAGGCTGGTTTCCGCCCGGTCCTCCTGAGGGCTCCCTGCAACATCGGGCCACGCGAGGCTGTGCAGGAGGCCCGATTCCCGGCTTCTTTCTCCCAGTCACACTGTTCTTTGGCTGTGGCTGTTCCAGAAAGCAGTTCATCCATTCATTCAAGATCCCCCCCCCCCGAACCCCACAGGGCACAGCCCCGGCCCCGCCCTAGATCACCCTCACCCCGTGAGAGGCTCCTGGGGAGACCAGTCTGTGCTGAGAGCCCAGCTGGTTGGGGCTGCTGTCCCGAAAGGGACAGACTCCGCCAGAGAAACAGCTGGAGGGAGGGTGCGGGAGGGAGGGGCAGGAAACGAGGGCGGGGGCGGCCAGCTGCAGGGAGTGGGGGCTGCCAGGGAGGCTGTTCCTGCCAGCCAGGGCCGGGGCTGCTGGGTGGTGGCCGGTGGCAAGGCCTGCTGGGTTCGACCCGCCCCTCTGGCAGCCAAACCCCAGCTGGGAGCCGTGCCGCTGGCTGAGCACAAACAGGGAGCACTTTCGCTGGGCAAGCACCGTGCTCCCTGCAAGGGCCTCCAGACGGCTGGCTGCCAGGCGTCCCACCTCTCTGGCGCCTCTCACCCCAGGCCTCCGTGCATGCTGTTCCTTCCACCTGGGTGCCTTCCTGCCCCTGTTCGGGGCCTCATGACCTCTTGCTCCCTCTTTTTTTTTTTTTTTTTTTTGTAAAGTAAAACAGCAATGAGGTTTTTTAAGTATCAAATGAACAAAGATGACAATGTTTTATCGTGTTTGCTTTTACTAAATGTTATAGGAAAGTAAAAATCACATCCGTGATAGGAATAGGCAGTGACATACCATTTCTGGGCAGAATACATCAAACCTTTAACTACGTTCACTGTGTGGCTTAAAGACAAATTCTGTTTTCATCCCAAGCCCTGATCCTCCAAGATGAATCATAGTAGTAGCACTCTGGTATGAACATTCAGACACACACACACACACACACACACACACACGTATTTCGTATGTAAATATAAAATGACGCAGTCATACTCTGTGTGCCATGTCGTAACCTGCTTCTTCATTGATCAGGCACATGTATCTCACCCTGTTTTACCAGCTGTAAATTATTTCATTGGCTCAATGCACCCTAGCTTATTGATCAATACTTTCTTGGTGGTTGATTCGGTTATTCTCAACTTTTTAGCTGTAATGAACACACTGTCTTATACACAATCCTTATGGACGTATGTTCATATTATTCAAAGGGTCTCTGCTTCCCCTTCAGGTCTCAGCTTGGGGAGCAGCTCCCGGGAAGCCATCCCTGCCTTGGGGAGGTGGGGTGCAGGGGGGACTCTGCTCTGGGCTAGCCCCTTGGGCGCCCCCATCATAGCACTGATGGCTGTGAACTTGTCCCTGCTGGTGAGGGCGTCTCTCCCTTGCACTGGGAACTCCTTGGGGAAGGGATGTATTTCGTCCCCTGCTCTGTCCCCAGCTCAGTGCCACACCTGGCTGAGCATCCACATCATCCCACCATTATCGCCATCATCAGTGGGATCATCCAAACGGCTGACAGCCGGGCCGTGTGCTGGGCACTTGCTACTTATCCTCACGGCAACCCTAGGAAGTAATGACCACGTCTGTCCCCATTTTACTGATGAAGAAACTGGGGCACAGAAAGGTTAGGTCACTTGTCCAAGCCAACAGCTGGTCGGCTGCACCTCCACATTATAGAACTGACGAGAGGGGCCTACCGAGCGCATGGCCCTGGACCAAGCGCTTTCCATGCAGCTGGGGGAGGTGTCAGGTGCCCATTTTACAGATGAGGGTGCTGTGGCCACAGAGGGGAAGTGGTTTTGCCCAGGGTGCCCGGATCATGCCCACAGATCTGGTTGCAAAGCTAAGGCTGCTGAAAATAATTCGTGTGCAAAGGAAACAGGAAGGGAAGGGAGGGCAGAGGAGAGAGGGAGGGAGGGAGGCAGTAGGTTCATCTCAAAGGCTTGGGCAGGTGAGGGAACATGTCCTTCACCATCCAACCAGCCCTAGAACCTCACCTCTCTCTCTCCAACATCCTCGACTGTTAATTCCGTGAGCTTTACAATTTAAAAAACCATCTGGTCTAACCGGTTCATTACCGAGACAATAACTGGAAGCACAGAGAGGTTAAGTCATTTGCCCAAGGTCACACAGCTTCCTAGAGTCAGAAGTCAGACCCAGCCTGACTCCAGACCCCTCTCCTACCCCCTCTGCCAAGCTTGCCCAGCGGACTAAGAGCTTCTATCTCATCCTGCCTTGCTGTACAGATGGGAGCACTGGATCCGGAGAAGGCAAGGGACTCCCCGAGGTCACCCCGCAGTGAGCAGCAGCCCCAAAGCCTCCTGGCCTAAAGAAGAAAACATGCCATGACACGACAGGAGCCTGTACATCACCCCTAAAGGTCCGTGACTAACAGAGGCCAGTGGGACCGCAGCAGCAGCCTTGCCTGGCAGCCTAGGAGACATGCACACACCCCGACCTCACTGCAGACAGCAGAATGGGACCCTCGGGGGCGGCGCCCAGCCAGCTGTGGGGGAGCCAGCTGCTGGGGGAGCCGGAGCTCGCTCGAGTCTGAAAAATCACAGATACAGACATTTCCATTAGGAATACAATCTGGGGCCCAGAACAGGTTTTCTTGTCAGGCCACAGAACCGTGGCGAAGCAGGGGGGCTTTCCCGGCTGGCGTGGCTCAGTGGTTGAGCATCGACCTATGAGCCAGGAGGTCACGGTTCCAGTCCAGATCAGGGCACATGCCTGGGTTGCAGGCTGGACCCCCGGTAGGGGGCGTGCAAGAGGCACCGATTGATGATTCTCTCTCATCGTTGATGTTTCTTTCTCTCTGAAATCAATAAACAACATATTTAAAAAGAAAAGAGGAGGAGGAGGGCTTTGAGGTCAGATAGACCAGATCTGGTTGAACCCCTGTCTGCGCCCCTGTGAGCCCTGTGATGGGGGCGGTCCTTTCACCTCTCTGAGCTTCAGTTTCCTCACCTGCTGTGGGAGGAGGAGAGAGGAGGAGGAGCGAAGGGGGACGAGGAGGAGAGGAAGGTAAGGACATAAGGACAAGGACTGAGAGAAGAGGGAGGGGAAGGGGGAGGGGGAGGGAGAAGAAGGAGGGGGGAGAAGAAGAGAGAAGAGGGAGGGGAGTGGGGAGCCAGCCTTTCTAGAAAATCAAGCACGTTTGGGGGTTCCTGGAAGGGGAGCCAGGTGAGCCCCGCCTGTGGGTGTGTTACTAAAGCAACAAGAACTGATATTGGCCGCAGCCACGACACACACAGGACAGTGAAACAGGGACAGGCATAGGAGAAACAACAGGCGAGTCTCGGCGGGCTGCTTTGGTCACGGAGAAGTCAGAGAAAAGGGGGCCTTGGAGGCAGGTTCAGGGTGAGCCCTGGACGAGCTGCCGCTGCCCATTTCTCCCCTGGTTGCACGTCCCCCGGGGTCCCTTAGAGGGAAGAAGGGGGAAGGAAAGGGCATGGGCGTGCTCCCGCAAGGGAGAGCAGGGGCGGGGCCCTTTGTTCAAGGGCACTTTTCTCTCTTGCCAGTGGGAATCTCAGGGGAGGTTTCATTAGATGATCCATTAGCTTCCCAGGTGCGTCCTTTCAGGGTCTAAGTCTCCACTGATTGGTCGGCGCCAGGGCAGGGGGTCATTAGTCAAGGCAGCTGGTCCTGAGGCAGCCACGGGGCCATTCGTCTGGTTGTGCTGCTTTGCTGGGCCTGAAGCTGAAATACCACTGAGGCCTCGATGTTATCTTGAGGGAGGAAGGTCAGGGGGTCCCAACTGCAGGCCTGGGAGGTGCTAGGGGAGGAAAGGTCACCGGGGGGTAAGGCCCTTGTTTTCCCAGCTTTGCTCTTAGCTAGGCGCCTTCTGTACCTGGCCTGTCATCCTTGCTCTGCTCCTGTCTGACTAGTGGCCTAGAGCAGATGGGTTTATGGGAAGTGCCTCTCCCCGCTTCTGTGCCCTACTGCGGGCCTCCCCCGAAACGCAAGGCTGTGATGAGGCTGGATCAGCTGGGAGCCACATGTGGCTCCAGCTGGCCAGGCAGAGGGATGCCAGGGGTGGGGGATGGAGCACAGAACCCCACCGCCCCCCTGAAGAACGGAGACCGTCAGTAACCGCCATTCTGCACTTGACTAAGTTTGGCTTTTTCTTCTTGGGAGGGAGAAGGGGTTGGGAGGGTGGGATGTGAGTTTTTAACAGGATTTTGGAAACTAGGGCCTGACGTAGGGATACTGGGGCCTGAGAGAGAGCAGTGGCCTACAGGGCATTTAAGAGACCTGTTTATTCCCTTGGAATCTATAGTTCCAAGATTTCGGATCAAGCTTCATCTTTAGATAGATACCGGTAGGTAGGTAGATAGATAGATAGATAGATAGATAGATAGATAGATAGATATACAGATATATATTATTGATTTCAGAAAGGAAGGGAGAGGGAGAGATAAAACATCAATGATGAGAGAGAATCATTGATCAGCTGCCTCCTGCACGCCCCCTACTGGGGACCAAGCCTGCAATCCAGGCCTGTGCCCTGACCAGGAACTGTGACCTCCTGGCTCATAGGTTGACTCCCAACCAGGGAGCCACACCCATTGGGCCAGCTTCAACCCGACGTTCCACTCCAGTCGGTTGTTTCTGGAACCCGGGAGCTCTGTGCTCAGGGGATCCGAGGTCACATCCTGGCCTGGCTGGAAAGAGGACAGTGATTGATTAGCAATGCCTGCCCAGACCTGAGAGGTGGTGCAGGGGGTGGAGGTTGGCCTTCCTCCTCCCACTCTGTCCTCCAACAGAAGTCCATCCCATAAAGCCCTATGTCATCTGAATTATTTTAAAACTTTTCCAGCTGTTTGTAGACGTTCGTGTGTGTCCAGGGACCTGGAGGGACATTTTTGAGTTTTGCCAAAATGCCAGCGACCTCAGAGCCTTCCGTGGCCTTCACACATGGTCTCCCGGCCCTCAGCTCCTCGGGCCTCACTCAAATCGGGCTAAGAGGGAGATTTTTCCATGGATTTTTACAAGGAGGCCGTATGTACCTTTTTATGTGGGTCATTAAAAAAATAAAAATTTTTGAAAACACGGAGCAACACGAGAAATTCGCCATAGCAACGGGGCTGCTTCTCCTATTTTTGAAAAGTGAGCTTCACCCTCCTCCTCTTAGTACAGAAAGTTTATTTTCCTGCCGGGGCCTCTGACTCAGAGACCAGCCCAAAACTCAGAGGCCGCCTCTGAGGAGAGACGGGAGGGGTGGGGACCCTGGGCCTGGGCCCGGGTGCGTGACGCCTGGGGGTTCCAGACCTCAGATCCTCCTCATCTGGCACGTCCCCCAGGCACACAGGTGCCTCTGCTTTCTGGTCATCTCGGCTGCCTCTTCAGAGCAGCCCACCTGGCAGGCACAGCTGAAGGACTTGTACCAGCTCTATAAACATTAAAATATTTCCCAAGCAGCCAGTGAGGCCCAGCCCCATAGAACCGTCTCCTAGGATCTCCCCACGCCCCAGGAGCCAGAGGGGTAACGATTTTCAGGCAGGGGGCCTCGGGGCCTGGCTCAGGGGGGTCTTTTCATTGATCAGGGCCCATGCCCTATCAGATGATACAGAAAAGATTCCCGCAGCCCGAAGGCTTCCAGGTAGCAACCGAGGTAACTGAAAGCACAGGGTAGGTCTGAATCCTGCCCCACCACTTACCTGCTGTGTGGCCTCAGGCAAGTGGCTTAACCTCTCTGTGCCTCAGAGAGGTTATAATAGCGGGCACAGAGGTAGTCATAGTAGCAGTGAGTGGTGGTGGCAAAGACTTGAGTTAACCCATATAAAGCATAGTACCTGGAACATAGACTGTCAATCATTTCCTATCTCCTATCCTTTAAAAAAAAAAAGATTTTCAAATTTATTTTTAGAGAGGAAGGGAGAGTGAGAGAGAGAGAGAGAGAGAGAGGGACATCAGTGTGGGAGCAGAACATAGATCTGCCTCCTGCACACCTCCTACTGGGGACTGAGCCCTGCAACCTGGGCATGTGCCCAGACCTGGAATCGAACCAGCGGCCTTTCGGTGCATAGACAAGGCCCAGTGATCCTTTATAACACTCCACGACCCATAGGAAAGCCGCAATCACAGGATCATAAGCATGTGAGGAGACAGCCCAGGTCTCAATCAACATCTTCCTTCATTTCCCGGGCTTGACCCTGCTCAGACAGCCACCCTCCAAGGCGCCCTGCCCTATGTAAGATTTCTCTCCGGGCTGCTCTCCGGCCTGTTGGCGGCAGCTGGCTGCCTCCTGCCTCAGTGCTCTCCAGATGCCTCCCTGTGATGTCGGGGCAAGAGGAAGAGGATGAGGGCCCAAGGGCTCATCTCGCATTCAGCAAAGGAAACTGTGAATTATTCACCCAGAAAGATGTCTGTCTAGCTCCGGCCCGACGCACTGCCCACCCTCACT
>PVJC01001074.1:0-94610 GCA_004026665.1 Murina feae | reverse complement strand
GATGTGGTCTTGGCCCATCCCATGCCCCAGCCCCCAGCCCTCCCTCGGGCATTTGCATGATCTCCCATCCCATCCTTTTCTCCCGCTAACCCTTTCTGTATTTTGCCCTTGTGCTACCCTCTTAACCCCCCATTGCCTTTGTATGACAGTTGTATTAACGGGTTCAAAATGCTTGGGTGCGTGTGCGTGTGCGTGTGCGTGTGTGTGCAAGAGTGTGCGCGCCTCGGAGAGTCAGACGTGCACTGTTGTGCACCTCTGGGCCCAGCCAGAGCGGGTGCCCGGCCCTTGGGTGTTGCTGTGTGTGAGGACCGAGGTGGTGAGCTGCCCCGCCTGGCCGCTGCCGGGGCAGGCGTTGACCGAGCAGCAGGCCAGCTCCGGCTTTGTTTTTAACTGTGATATATGGGGTGTGTTTGCACGGTCCCCTTCCCCACACCCCTTTCCCTCACATTCTGCTACAATAGCTTGAGTTCCCTCTCCCCACATGTCTTCCATCCTCTTTTAATAAAAACAATCCCCACCTCCCAGAGCAAATCCGGGATGCGTGTAGGTTCACTTTTTATTCTTTTTGGATCTGCTGGACTCACATTTCTCCTCTTGGAAATGTTTCTATCTGTCCTCTCCCACTCCGCGTCTGCTTAAATCCCTGCTGGCAAAGGCCCTCCTCTCCCCTCCCGCACGCACACCCTCATGTCTTCGATGATGTCTTCCCTTAGCTACCGGGCTGCTCCACCAAGACCGAGTGGGGGTGGGGGTGGGGTCGAGGGACCAGCGCCTTAGTGCGCTCCAGGGGCCCGATTGGGCGAGAAGATGAAAGCCCAGCCCCCTTTCTTCCAGCCCAGCTGTCCCCAACCCCACGCCTCTCCCCAGAACCTGAAAGGCAAGGTTGACCCTCTTAGGCCTGTTTTTTGTGTGATGATAGAATGATGACATTCTGCATTTATCAAATCTTTTTTTTTTCTTCATTGTGTAGCTCAGTGAATGGTCAACTCGCTGCTGTGTGCGCTGTGACCCTCTGCCTCCGCATTTAGCTGTATTGTGACACCCTCTTACCATCTCCTGTCTCCATCTGAGGAAGCATTGCTATTTAAGCGGCAGTATCCCCTATCTCAGGCCAGCCTAGCACTGTTGGGGGGAGGGGAGGGTAGTGGGTGTGTGAGGAATTGGAATGGGGGGCTGGATGAGGTCTCCCTTGAAATGCCAACCGCCCCCCTCCCAAATCACAATTATGTTTTATTACTTGGCATTTCGTCTGAAAACGAGTGTGGAACATTACACTAGGCAGAAATTAAAAAATGATTAAGAAGGATGTTGAGCCTGAAAGTATAATTATCCTGATTAAATCATTATCATCCTCATTAATACCACCGATCTCTAAATACCATTGCAGGATACCGAGTCCATGTTTTGAAATTCAAATTGCTCAGCGGTCTTTAAATTCTATTTTTAATTACCCCCTCCCCTCACTCATCCCCCCCCCCAAAAAAAAAAATCCAACAGCAAAAATCCTGTCCTTAGGTCAAAGTTCACTTTCATGGCAAATACGCCCACAGGAAATCCAAGGGCTGAGGATGACTGGGCTGTGGGTAAAATTGAGCGCAGTGTGATAAGAATTCATGACCTTCTGATAGAGGATACTAATGCTTAACCCAACAAGGTCCTAAACCACAACCTTCTTGTAAAATTATTAGACAGCCTGCAAGCTTAAATCTGTTCTTTTTAGTTTCCATTGTAGTAATATCGGATGTAGGCCATTTCAGAATAGATGTAGAGAAATAACCATTTTTGTATCTTCATCTTGTTTAGCCGAGTACATTGCACTGTAAATCCCTGTTAAGTGGATTCCTTTTGCCTTGCCTTGGCTTGGAGGCCATAGCACCCCATTTCCCACTTATCTGGGTGACTGTCAGCTACCTTTCTGGCAGCACCCAGGCATAAGTGAGCAGATCACATTTAGTCGGAGGCAAAAAAAAAAATTATAAAACTATACCTACGAAAACCTTTGGTGAAATGATAGTTGCTGCTCCTCCATGGCCTCTGAAAATTTGGTGCAGCAAGGTCCCTGGCTGAAGGGGGAGCCATGACCCATGGTGTCTTAATTGTTTAATTGTAAAAAGTCAAGAGCATCTTTGGACATTTGCCTTGGCCCTCAGAACTGCCCCTTGAATAGCCGGCTCTCTTCTGCGGCCTCACTGGCCAGACCTGCTTGAAACAAAGCAGAACAATAATGAAAGAATAAGGCCCCTACTTCAAGGGCCTTCCAAAATCAAGTTGTAAATGGCCTCCCTAGTTTGCCATGTGGCAATCTGAAAGGAAAGTGGGGGGGATAGGGGGGGCGGAGAGAAAAGAAGAACCCAAAAGGGATCCCCAGCAAAATGGTTTTCCATTAAACAGGGATAGCGTGTTCTGCTGTGCTGAATTACTTCCTGTTCTTATTTTGTGGGTAATTTTTTTCTGTACCAAATATCCTTTTGGTTGTGTATCTTTTTCACCTTTTCTTGTACTAAAACTAAAGCATGATCTGTATTTTTTTTTCCATCCCCCAGTTGACAATGTACAGCGCTCGGTTAGAGATGTTCCCCTGCTGAACCGCACTGTGGTCGTGTAGCCCGGGCCATCTGCTCATTGTACGCTGCTTTTGTTCTGTTGCCCTTCGAAGCATGGTGGACCCAGCCCTTTCCTTTTTTTTTTTCTTCTTTTTTTTGTATCGTGTGCATGACAACATTGTTACACACAGAATCCACTAATACTAATATACAATCTCTCAATAAAGAACTAGTTTCCTATATTAACCTAGTGTGCTTTTTCTCTTGCTGTTTCCCCATTTATTGTCGTATCCCGCTGTTTAGATATCCCCCCTTGCTTTTCTATCCCCACCCTCACCCACCCACCACTCCCACCTCCCATTGTAAGACTCGAGTGAATGCCTTTTTATTTTTTTAACTTTTTCCTTTTGTTCTGTGGCACAGATATGGTGACCTTAATCTCATCCAGTCCATATCTTTTTACAATAGGCCTCTGAGGTGATGGGAGGATCGGTGGGCCTGTCACACCCAAACCGCTCACCTGCGTAGAGAGAACCCCTATCTGTGGCCCCCTGTGCAGCTAGGAGCCTCCACATTTCATCTTGGTTTCCAAGTTACACGGTCCTCGGTTTGTGATGCTGGTGAAGAGAAGGGGCTATAACACTCAAGCTGAGAAAAGGGATACTGTTCTTAACTAGCAATCTTGTAGCATTTCAGACTTGCCTGGAAAACTCATTTTCAGCTGTGTTTTAACTTTTCCTTTTACTGTCTCATTGATTTACTGTCCTTCAAAACCATTCTGGGGGTAGGGTTTTGACATGTACCATGAGGTTGAAGTCATGACCTGGACTTTTAAAGTACGCTCTTCTGTGTGCATATTTACATTTTGGGGATTGGCGATAATGTAAGATTTGCATGCAGATCTTGCAGAAGGAGGATGTTTGAAACAGAAACGAAGTTGATCACCTGCATTCATCCCAGGGCCAGCAGCCTGACCCATTAGCATAGGAATAAGAGGTCTGTGCCCTCTGCAGGCTGGGAGCCAGTTAAAGCTGATTATAGCCTAGTCCCTGACAGCTGTCTCATCTGTGGCCCTAGTGCTCTCCTGAGAAAGAAAGCCAGATATCTTGGCAGTGTGTGTGTGTGTGTGTGTGTGTGTATGGAAAGGGGACGGGGATCAAGAGGGAAGCCAGGACCTCCCTGGAAATTGAATTGGTAGAAGAGGCCTTAAAATGCATCTTTCTCCATAATTCATTTGAGAAGCTCCCCCTACCCCACCAACCCCCCCAGTGGAACCCAAATTCAAGCATTTGCCAATTACACCTATTCAATTTCAGCCCAGAACAAGCCTGGCTAAATGAGGTGTTTTAGACACCAAGGAAATCAGTTGATTAAAGAAATTCCTGGTGCCTTCAAAGAGTCATCATTTTGAGCCGCTTTTCCTTGGGCTGACATGACACCTCCTCTCTCCTCTGGGCTGTCTCTCAGGCTTGCCTCTGCCCTTCTGCTGGCTGTCCTTCCTGGGCAGGCGCACCCCTGCCTGACCACAGTGCTTTCTGGCTGCCTCTGTGGCGGGGGTAGGGGGTGGGGTGGGGGGGACTCTCCTCTCCCCCACAGCTGCCCTTGTGTCTCCGGCCGTTTGTTCTCCTGCTCTCCCAGCCTGAGTGGGAAAGCTGAGCTGATTTACTGTGACACATGGACACACACGGAAGTCCTCAGTGGTGCTCAGGCTGTAGTTGTACAAAGAGAGAGATGCAGGTCTTCCAGGACTTTTCCTTCTTTTCTCCTCCCCCCCCCTCCTCCTCCTTCTTTCATTTTGCTTTAAAGGAAACTTGAAATTTTTTACCTAGTTTAAGAAATAAAATAAACCACCCTCAACAATAATAAAACTACTGCAGATCAGGGGATCCCCTGCATTTTTGTCCTAGGGAGCTGTGGCTCATTGGATCAATATTGACCAACTCCTGGATTTTATTTTTCTAAATTAGTGTTCTGAGTGTCAGAATTAGTCGATCAAGACATTTCAAAGGTGGTTTAGTAACATAGTCATAATATGGCAAGTTAGTGGGTTAATGGGAAGTCATGTTTTAGCATCTTATCAAGTGCATCCTGTATTTTCACCCAGATTGTCAGAATAAACACATTCATATGAAGTAGACTCCCACCTCTCCTCCCCAACTGGATGGTCCAATCATTACAAAGCCAATGTACTTTATATCTACCCTCTCAACCATCTGACATAGATCTGTTTTAATAACTTTTGACTCCAGGGTTTTGGAAAAGCCATCTGTTGCGTAGATCCAATACTGCACTTTGTAACAAGTGGGAGGACAGCTCTTGTTCGCATCTCCCCTTTCTGAACAAGAGAACTTCTCTCTTAAAGCTAGCATTGGATAAGGCCCACTTAATTGATGAGTTGTCTTAAATAATAGTTTCCCATAAACCAGCAAATACTGGTAATGGCATTCAAAGTTAGGGGAAAAGTCCACTGAGAGTCTCCATGCCCTGATATGCAGATGACAGAGACTGGGCCACCTCTCTTTCTTATGCAGTTTGATCACCTCTTTCCCTCATCCCCCCACAACCTCCCTATCCCAACATCTTTCCCATCTTTACATAAGCAGGCTGCAGTGTCACACTGGAAAACCCAATGGTTTTCTGGGCTAGGGAAGCAACAGCTCATGCAGGACCACGGTGCAGTGTGGGGTCCCTTTCCTGCACAGGAGACACAGGCCCTTTAGTCCTGTTCAGGGGTGACCGGATGGCCCAGTCCTATTCAACCACTGTTGCACAATGTACAAGACCCTTGTGCCTTAGTTTTTCTATGGATCTAAACAGCTCTTTAGAAATTCCTGGGTTAACATAATAGGAAAGTGAATGAGTGTTTATTAATTTCTGGCATGGTTTTAGCCACAGATGAACTGATGTATTTCCAAGAGAATTGGGAGGGAGGACAGCTAGTGGAGAGGGCTTATCTGGAGAGACTCAGGTTTTCTAGATGACTTCAGAGTGAAAAGCAAACATTCATAACCCCACATCGGAACCAGTCGCATTGCCTGTACCTTCATGCATGCGTTCAGTCATTCATTCACTCACTTGTTTGTTCATTTAGTTAATGAGTGTTTGTTGAATACCTACTTGGGGCCAACCAAAAGGGGATATGAGAACAAGGTAAGACCTGGGCGCCTGCCCTCCTGAGGCTCATGCTGAGGCTGGGACGATGAATGCTTAGGAAATCCAGTTCTGTCTAAGATGTTATGTGCCCAAGTGCCCAAATGGAGGGCAGAAGATTTGGGCACTTGACTGGTGAGGTGCAAAGAGCTTGGAGCAATTCAGATTTGAGTAGTAGCCTTGTCTTGACCTGGAAGGGTGAACTGAGGTCACTGCTCTGAGCACCAACTGAATAATGACCATCAAAATACCTACCTGATAGGGTTTGTCACCATTTGAAAGCCCTGGCACACAGCAGGGGTCCCCATTCCCCACAACTGTAGGCGTTTACCAGCCTCAGGGATCAAATAAAGTCAGAGATGACCTTGCTGAGGAGGTGAGTTTGAGATGTGCATAGAAGAGTGGTGTGTGTACAGGAGGGAGGAGCTCCAGGTGGGGGGATGGGGAAGGCATGAGACCTTGGCCAAGGCCAATGGCTCTGCTTGGCAAGAACAGAAAGTGTATATGAGAGGGAGGTGTGTGTGTGCATGTGTGTGTAGGGGTACATGTTCAGCCCTGTCACATTGCACAGCTACAGGAGGCCCTGGGACCATTGGCCTGTCTTTGAAAGATTCTCTCTAGAGCACAACTCCAGGAATTAAGCAGCAGAGGTTCAGAGAATGGGGGGAGGAAAGTCTGGAAGAGATGCTGGAAGAGACATTGTCTCTGGAAGCCCCGGTAGAGTATGAATTTGCTCCATTACCTGTTGGAAGCTCTCTGGGAAGAGTTCTGTTTCAACCACTTATTTTGGCAGCCGATGACACGGGGTGATCCCAGGGAGCAGAGGCCAGGGAGGAGGCCACGGCAGACTCCCAGGGGTGACAGAGCCCAAACAGAGATGTGACGGATGGGAAGGAAGATTGACACAAGGGGCCTTATGTAAGAAGAAGTAAGCAGAACTATGTAAGCATAAGCCTTCCTTTTCATGTTTTGCTAGGCTATTTTCATAAGCATCATATATATACATATATATTAGAGGCCAGATGCACAAAATTCATGCAAGGGCCTTGGTCCCAGCTGCTGCCGCCATGACCCCCACCTGCTATGGCTTTGTCCGGAAGGAAGGACGCCTGGAAGGAGATCCGGTCTAATTAGCATATTATGCTTTTATTATTATAGATATGGCTGCATAATATTCCACTTGATGGTGGCTCTGCCCTCAGGCTCCGTGGCTTCTGAAGTACTCAAATGGCCTGGGTTGCAGGGCCACTCCATGCTGGTCTGCCTACCACCTCCCCTGAGCTGTTTGGGAGGAGGTGGTTAGTGGAACAGGTTGGACAGTACCTGTGCCTCTCTGCCCACAAACAGCCCCTTCCAGACAGGCCCAGACAGGTGGAGGGGAGGGCAGATAAGAGAGAACTTGGGGAGGGAAGGAGATCTGGATAAACTCTTCTGAGACCTGGGTGCTGGTCTTTGTTCCACCACAAACTTCCCCTGCGATTTTGAGCAAGTCAACTTCCCCCAGCGGGCCTCAGTTTCCCCATCAGTGCAAGGGCATTCTGTGCCCAGGGCATATGAAACAAAGCGAGAAGCCAACCAAAGGCCACAGTAACAATAATGAGGCGCATTATTCACGGTGCTAGCCCTCCGACAGGCCACCCAGTACAGTGGGAACAGCCTCTCTTCTAGCCCTGCCCTCGTATAACCCATGGCCGAGTCTGACCGCTTGGTTCCTGTGCTTCCTATCTGCCAAGGGACAGAATTGGCCTAATTGCCCCTTCCTGCTCCAAAAAGCTGGGATTTCCTCTTGATGAGAATAACATTTCCATTCTTTTTGTCTCCCCTTCTCCCCTACCCACCCACTCTTTAGTGCTCAGTGGATGGGCTCGTGTCCTTCCACTGGTTGCTGTGCCCTGGGAGGGAAGGGGAGCAGCAGTTACCCTGGTGGCCTGTGGCAGAGCCGTGAGCACAGCACAGCCCCCACGTGGCCCAGGCTTAGGGTCAGTCCTGCTTCCTAGCCCTGCCGCTCTGGTCTGGCCTCTGAACAAGAAGCTCCCTGAGAATCATTGCTTCCTGATGCAGCCCTGGCTTTAGAGGTTGTCCCGAGGAGTGCCACTGCAGGGCTGGACTCGGCGGGGGGGCGGGGGAGAGCCAGCCACGTGGTGGCCTGTCCCCAGGCGGTGGTGGCAGGGCAGCACTGGCCTCCGGGAGCCTGGGAGGGAAGTGAGTGCGCTGCTGACTCAGCACCAGGCTGCGGGTGGAGGGGGTGGGAGGAGCTCTCGGGCTGGGAGGAAGTGAGAATTCAGCCAACACCTGTCTCAAGGAAGGGCAGGAAGCTTTGAACAGCTGCTGCTCCCCCTCCCGGGCTGTGAGTGGGTGGGGAGGGGGGAGGCACTCTCAGACAAACCCCCTCCCCCGGCGGCTTGCCTTGCTCCTGCTCTCCTCTCCTCCAGCAGCTGCCAGGCCTCCACGCCACCTCCTCCTTGAGGCTTAGGGGCCCACAGTGCGCCTGTTCCCCAGGACCACCCCACTCCTACAACAATTGCTGTTGCTCCCAAATCCTGTGGGCATTAATGGGTTAATGTCCCCCCTCCCCGCGCCCCATCCCCCCACACCCCTCAGGGCAGGAGACTCAGGCTCTCCTTAAGTCAAAGTGTGGCCCTTCCAGAGGGTCCTCAGCCTCCATGGCTCTCCTGGAGGGGGGCCAGAATGCACTGAGCCGGCAGTGCAGGGCCCGTCAGAGCTACGCCCCCACCCGTGAGCCCCCACCTGTGAGGCCTGCTGCTGCTGACCAGAGCTGAGAAATCTGCCTGGCAGAGGTGAGGCTGTCACAGGGGAAGACCTGGGCCCACAGGCTGGCTCCCTTTTTCAAGGCTCCCTGCACAGGTCACCCCCTGCCCAGCAGTGTGTGTGCCCAAATCAGTGCCCAGGGAGAGAGACAAAATGAGCTGGTCAGAGCCCGATTCCGTTGGCATGCATTAGAGTCCCTTTGGACAGCAGGGTGCATAGGTCCTGGCCTTGGCCTCACCTTTGGAGGACTCACCCCACCCCCTGACCCCCCACTCTCCCCACCTGGTAGGGGGAAGACTGAAGGGGAGTGAAAGGGGAGGGGCCGGGCTCAGCTGTTCTGAGGGAGACAGGGTCCAGGAGGCAGCTCCTGCCTGGCTTCCTTTGGCTGAGGAGATACTGAGGCTGCCCAGGTGGGCTTGCCCAGGGGACAGGGCAGCATGGGAAGGGCAACAAGAGGCCATGGGAGAGAGTCTGAGCCCCACCAGGACCCAGGAATCCAGCTGTCTCCTCACCAAGAGGAATGGGACAAGGGGAGGGGGGAGGGGAAAGGAGGCCATGTAGGGGGAGGGAATGCCAGCCAACCTGCCCTCACCTGGGAGCAAACTGGGAGTGTAATGGAGAAGGTAGAGGAGAAGCCCAGACATGAACCCGGGGTGGCGTTTTCCTATTCTGTCCCATCCCATCCTATAGGGTCCCTGACCAGTGCAAGCTTCCTCTGCCTTGTGCTGACATGGGTGGGTGGGTGCATCCAGACCAGAGTGGGGACGGGCCAGAGGTGCAGCAGACGGTGAGCAGAACTGCTGGTCAGGGCTAAAAAGAGCCTCGCCACCCCACAGGATCAACACAGCCTGGCTTCCTGTTTTACTGTTAAATTTGGGGAAAAGGATATTTTTATATTAAACTAAACAAGGAACTCTTATGTCACCAATTGCAAATTGTGCGTGAACTTTTGATGAAAACATGGAACTTCGATGGCATATTCATTCGGGAAGACCAGTCGCAGCTGTGCCCTCACGGCTGGGGGCTGTCACACCCCTATGACATTCAGGCACTTCTAGGGAAGTGTGAGGAGCGCTCTGGGTGCGAGAAACCCAAGTCTGTCCAGTGGCTGGACTCGCCAAGCCAGCAGCTCCCAAGGGCCCCATCACGTCCGGTCTGTTGCCCCTGAGGCCGAGGCCATGGGAAGCAGTCTGAGCTCCAGCAGCCGCACAAGGGTGGACAAGGGCACTTTCTGGGCGAGGCTGAAGGCAACGTGGGCTTTAACTGGGCAGAGGGAGAAGCGGTGGTGCTGATCCACTTGTGTCTGGAGTCTGGAGAGCCAGGGCCAGGACTGGGAGAGACACCATCCTGTGGGCGACGCCCAGCAAGGGCTGCCTGGTCCTCTAGGACTCCTCTCTTCCCGGTGGTGAAACATATCCACGTACGATTTGCCACTTAAGCTCCTTTTATAGTGTGCGATTCAGGGGCATTTAAGTACATCCGCAATGTTGTGCCACCATCACCATTTTCTGTTTCCAAAACATTTTCATCTCCCCAGACAGACACTCGGGCCCTCGGACTTTGAGGCCTGCTCCCCGAACAAGCTGCACTTCCTGGGGCTCCTCGAAGACGGTTAGGGGAGACTAAGTGCTTGCAAGAAATATACACCCTTTGGCATCGGACAGTGTTGGGTTCAACTCCTGGCCTTACGACCTACAAGCTGGGTGACTTTGGACCTCTCTGAACCTCAGTCTCTTCATCAGAAAAATGGAGATAATCATTATTAATACTATCATTAGTGTCATGGGAGGAGAGGATGAAAGAGTTATGATAGAGTACAAGGCATACAAAATCCTGGGAGGTGCTTTGCAAAGGAATGGCCATTCCCAGCTTGCCCTGCCCCTCGGAACACACATCCCTGTTTGTACCTGGAACAGTTGGAGGGGTTCTAAGGGAATGAGTGCACTGGGGACAGACAGGAAAGGGCCGGGCATGTCTTAGCTTCATTGCATAGGAATTTACTGAACATCTACTTTGGGCTGTGGGCGGCGGAGGCACAGATAACTCCTGGCACACAGCTTAGCTAGGGAGACCTCTGTGCACCCCTGAAGTGGGTGAACATAGGGACTAAGCTACAGGTCATGGTTACACTGACAGGAAAGCGTAGCCCAGTCTGGAAGCAGCTGGCCAGGATTGGCACATAGGACGGGGAGAGAGGTCCCTGAAGCCTGGGGAAATCAGGAGGGACTCCCAGAGGAGGCAGAATTGGTGCTGTTCCCTGAGGGGGAGATCTATAGCTCTGCTGCCTGGAGGAGTCGAGGTAGGGGGAGGTGGGGAGGAGGAGGCTATCAGGTTAACCTGCTCCCTCCATCTTTTCACATGCAGGCCCAGATCTGATCCAAGGGATGAATGTTCGGAGTCCTGTGTCTGTCACTTAGTCTGATTTTTCTGTTTGTTTTGTTTTCTGGAGCATTGGCCCATCTCCTTTCATTGTTATCCCACCCATTCTAGTCCCTCCCTCCCTGCCATCCCCTTGGCCCTAGCCATTGCCCCTGAAACTCTCTGTCTGCTCTCACACCCCTCTGCCCAGCCAGACTGCCCGAGTGCTCCCAGGGTGTCTACACACTGTCCATTGAGAGAGCTGTGCAGAGGGTGAGGTTGGCTGTGGGGTATCATGACCTCCCTCTGAAATGGACATCCCTCTTGGGGCATTGGTTCTATTGCCTCCAGATTGGGGTACTCATTCTTATCTGCCAGGCTGTGTGAGGATCAAATGAGATGGCAGATGTAATGCACCCATATGACACCTGGCACTGAGCACAGGGCTACTCGTATTGTATCTGGCTCCCTACTAGGGAGTTTCTACATACAGAATTCCCTACCTGCTCATAGGAGGAATTTTGAATTTGGTAAGGGGAACAAAGGGAAAAGAAAAACTTCATTGAGCCTCAGTGTTCTCACCTGCAAAATGGGAACAATCCTAGTAACCCCAACAGGGTTATAATGAGGCTCAGCTTTGATCATGGATTTGTTTAGCTCATCTAACCGATGTGCACTGAGTATCTGCACTGGACCAGACACCATGCCAGGCACCAGAGACCTGGGGATGATAGTAGCAACAGCAAACACTCCTATTGCACTTGCTCTGTGCTCGGCACTCTCCTAAGCGCTTTATCTGCCCTAAGGAGACTCAGTCTGGTGGGGAACAGACACATGAACAATCAGGAAGTATGCTCCAAGTGTGTGCTGGTGCTCTCTCAGCCATCCTGGGGAGTCATCCTGGGGAGGGCGGTGCCCGGAGGGGTTGGGTGCCCGGAGGGCCTGATGTTGAGCTGAGTCTTCAAGGATGCATGGGGTTGACCAGGGTGTTGCAGGCAGAGGGGCTGCGGGGACACAGAAGCAGAGTACTGCAGAGGGGGCATGGGAGGAGGCTGATGTCATGCGAGGAAACTGGGCTATGTCACTTCTCATTGTCAGCAAAGCAGTGTTGCCTGTTGATCAGCATTGCTGCTGGTTGATTGGTTTTTGTCAAAAACAAAGTGCACACACTCTACCGAGAGCTCCAAGTGTCCTGAGTTAAGGGCTAAGGGTGAGACCTGGGCATTGCCCTTGAAGACCTAGAAAACAAGGCTGGAGTCTTGACAGACCCCTATGAAACAATGAGGAGGCATCATCACCATCATCGTCACCATCGTCGTCACCATCATCATCATCATCATCATGGGGTTATCATGGCCTCTGCTGGGAAGTCTGGGGGGAGCTCGGAGGAGGGGTTTGTAGTGTCTAGGAGATTTGGAGGATGCCGTGGGTAAGGGTGTTGAGCTGACCCTGGAAGTATGAGCCTGAGGCAGCATTTTCCACACTGTCCAACCTAATATCACGACCCCTTGAGCTGTTAAAAGTTGTTTGTGCAAAAGTTACATGGTCCAGCAACTTGGGAAATGCTACACACTATAACCCTATCTTGGAGAATTAGCACAGTAAAGGCTCTGATAAGTCCCACAATAAAGAAATTCCTTTGGTTCTGCATTTTTCCAGACTAAGCACAGAACTGTGTGTGTGTGTGTGTGTGTGTGTGTGTGTGACTCCTGGCCTTAGAAACAGGCCTTGAACTTGGTGCATGGAGCACAGTTTGGGAAATGCTGGCTTGGGACTTGGGTCATCTAGCTCAAGACTGGCCCAGAGCAGCTCCCTTATACTGAGAGGAAATGGAGACTGAGAGGAAAGCCATCAAAGGTGACTCATCAGGTGGTGACTGCCTGTCTTGAAGGCCCCTCACTTAGTCTTCCAGCCAGAAGTGCCATCCCTGCTCCAGAGAAGACTCTCAGGTGAGAGGTCAGTGGTGAGCCGGTCACTGACTCTCAGTGACACACTTGCTGGCCAGCCAGGGCGATCTCTGCCAGAGGCTGGGAAGCTGAGGTGGCCTTGCAGGGAGCTCTCGGCCACTGGAAGGTCTGGTCTTCTACCAAAGCCCCACTCTGCTCAGTACTTCCCTTCCGCCTTTTATTCCTGAACTTACCCAGATTCCTTGGGAGTGGGCTTTCTCCCTACCAGTTGGAGCCCCCATGGCCTTTAACCCCCAGCTATACTGACATACTGCACATGGTCCATGTAGTACTCCATGTTCACAGAATAGTGCATCCCGTTGCCCATCCCTGACATACACCCATTTCCGCACAACTCCCATGTAATCCACATCCTTATACTACCCACAGATATTCATGATGGCAGCACATATACTCATTACTATCTGTATACAGTAGATCAGAACACAATATATACACACTCACATTCACAGATGGAAATACATACACACGCTTAGAGATGTGCACACAGGCACATGCCAAAGTTGCTATGCACATATCTTAGGAAACACAAATTTAAGGAAACCCAGGCCTGCTGCAGAGCCCAGGGCAGTGGCACCCAATTGTCACCGTCCCGAGGGCTCTGCTGTCTGCACAAGACCATTTTGGGGCCCAGGAGGGGCAGCGTCTGTCTGGGCTCATGGCGGAGGCACAGCTGATTTATCGTGGTCTCCACTGTAACCACCTGATGATGGATGACACAAACATTGCAAAGTCCCTTTGGGAAGCTGTGGTTTGGAAGGCTTGGTGGAGGAGGTGGGTCTCAAGTTGGGGCTGAAGGATGAGTTCTATGTTAGTAGGAAGTGAGAGAGGGGAAGACACTTGAGGGGGGGAGGCTGCCTGAGGGGCATGGGGAAGAGTGAGCTTGGCTGGTGTCCCCCCAACCCTGAGAATCCTGCATCAATTATGGGGTCAGTTTGGGCTGAGGTGAAAGAAGAGATGAGGCTGGGAAATGGCCAGCAGCCCTGCTTGATTGGGGTTCCCTCTTGTGCCCTGAGCAGCGGTCCTGCCACCTGGGAGACTCCTCAGCCAGTGCTCAGCCTCTGCACCAGGTGGCCGGAGGAATTAAAGAGGCAGTGCAATATTAATGTTGCTGCTCGTTTTATAAAGTGTCCTAACAAGCTGTTGAGCCAGGCACACTCAGTCTTATTTACGGCCGCTATTATTTCTCCGACATTGAGATTAATTTGACGATAGCTGTTTATAAGCTCTTCTATCATCAGATGGGCCCATTACCTGGGAGGCGAGGAGGGCCGGATTTAATTTGTGTTCAGTGCGCTGGGTTCTCCTGCTCTCGGAGTATGTGTGGGAGGCACAGCCATAAATCACGGGAGGCACCAGTGGTGCTGAGACCAGAGGCCCAGAGCTCCCAGCACTGGCACTCTGTGCAGGAGAGGGAATCTTGGCAGGTGGGCAGGTCTGCAGACCCAGACAGTTGATGGCAGGTGCCCTCCAACATCCGTGCTGGGAGAGGGACCTTGGGATGTCACCTGGCCAAGATGCGTCAAACTCTTGAGTCTACACCAAGTAAGAATCACATGGAAGCCTGTTAAAAGCCAGTTTCCAGACCGACATCACCTCTGGGGGTGGGGCTTGGGACTTCCCCGAGTCTGGAGTTTTCTCAGAGGACGCCTGCCTGGCACACTCCTGCCTCAATGAGTCTTAAAAAAAACAACAACACAACTTTTTTTAGTTTTTAAAATGTTATTTATTTTCTTGTTGACACTATTACAGTCTTGCTCTGCGAGGGCAGGGAGGGCCTGACTTGCACCCTCCAGGTTCCTCTGCTGTAAGCACAGGCTCCCTTCCCCAGATGCCAGAAGAGAAAGGGACGGGAAAGGGCTGGCAAAGAATGGGGTTGCATCTTGAGCAAACAGGCAAGTTTGCAAAAGCCATCCATTTCCACCCACAGAGCTCCCCGTCCCTCCCCCACAGTGGCCCCGCCATTAGCTGTGAGCCCTTCTGCCAAGCAGGAAAGAAGCCTTAGTCCCTGACTGTCACACAGGGCACCTTATAAACATCATCTCTGTCATATTATGTTGATCTTGGGTGACTTTTGTGAAAACTCTATTGAAGGATAAGAAAACGGAGGAGTTGCAAAAGGATGTTTTCAGTTACTGTGCTCGGGTTTCACTCCAGCGCATACATCTCGAGGTCCCTTCTAAGACCTGGAGGAAGGGCCCAGCTGTGAATCGCATGCACAGACAATGCATCCTCAGCTGACAGTGAAACTCCCCAGTGTGCTGGGATGGGGCGGTAAAGAAACGGGTCCTCTTGGTCTGTGTATCTAAGCAGTCTTCCTATGAGGGGCAGAAGGCAGTGAATCCTTCTCCACTTGTGCCTGTCCTGTCACTGCAGGCTAGTGGTCAAGGTAGTTGTGGGGCAGGAGGGCCTGACTTAACTCATAGCCCGTGTCCTGCCCTGATGTAGGTCAGTGGCCCATGGATGACAACCTTACTCCCGGGCCTGTCCCAGAATGACAGCTATGTTCTCTGCCTCCCAGACCCTGGCCTTTTCTTCCCACCACTGGTTCGCCTCTCGGCAGCCTTTGCAGGGAGGGCTCTGCTGGGCCCTTTTGAGAATACATCAGGCCAAGCATCCCCAGTCCCTTCTTCTGGGGTGTCATGGGTCCCATCCAGGACACTAGCCTTGATGAACTTCAATTGGTCAAAGCCCTTTCTATGGGAAGGTAGCCACTCTCAGACACCCTTCCCTTATTGAGAATCTACATTCCTATCAATGTGGCCTAAGTTCGCATCAGATGTTTTGGGCATACTTCACCCAGCCATCAAACTTCATTCATGGGGACCAGAACTCTTGAATCTGATAACTTATTATGGAGATGCTTACATCCTTGTCTAGCAGAGCTGGTTTACTTAGGTAGGGTATCAGTTTGACTCTGGTGACAGAGGCTCAAAGGAGACTTACAGGGGGTACCAGCTTAGTGGTCCTGGGCAGGTGTGGGCAGGCAGGTACTTGATGTCAGGGATTTAGGTGCTTCCTCTCATTGCTCCACCCTCCTTAGAGTGTGCCCCTTTTCTGCATGGTACAGGACAGTTCACTCCACGTCCACTTTCCAGCAGCAGGATGGAGGAAGAAGGGAAAGGGCAAAAAGATCATGACACAATGCTGTAGGAGTCACTCCTATTCACATCCCATTTACCAGAAGTAGGCCACATGAGCTGCATGGCTGCAAAAGAGGTTGGGAAATGTAGTCCATATTCTGGAAGGACATGTGTCCAGCTAAATTTGGGGGTTTTATTACCTCAGAAAAAGAGAACAGATATTGGAAGACAACTAGTTTGTTTTTTTTTTGTTGTTGTTATTGTTTTGCCTCAGTTGGTTCCTAGAAACCATACGTCAAGCCTTATGTTGATCTTAGTTACAGACTGTCCTGTCTGCACTCTCAGTTTAGTGCTGTGGCGGATGGGGCCAGCATGCCCTCGACAGCTTCACTAACAGGCTAGGACAGAGTCCCAAGGTGGGAATTGAGAAGCCACCAGCCACACTACAAGCTGGAGTCAAACCACCAACCTATATGGATGGGATGTGCTTTTTCATTTAGTTACACATCCTTAGTTGTTCTGGTGACTGGGTCTCATTTTCCATCTTGTCCATAAGAATATAGTAGGATGTCAGGGTTTGGAATGAGACGATGAGTATGCATGCCCAGCCCAGGGTATGGTGAACAGTAGACCCTCAACCGAAGTTGTGTGTCCTTGGGCAAAGTATTTGACCTCTTGGTGCTTCAGTTTCTCATCTGAAAAATGGGGATATAATCATGACCCTGCCCTCTGGGTTGTTGGGTGAATCTAGTTGCAGTACAATGTCTGGAGCAGGGAATGGGAGCTGCCACAGAGGCAGGATGGTCTAGGAGTCAAGAATACAGGCTCTGGGTCAGGCTGCTGGGCAAGTATGGGATACATATAGCTTTTAGCCTGACAAGCATGGATACTCAATGAATACTAGTTTGCTCCCTGACCCTTACCCCACTGCCACTGGTAAGGAACATCGCCTAAAGATTCCTTAATTCTGCACCATCCTTCTTCAGGTGTTTTTTGCAGGCATGGGAGTGGACTCTGAGAATCAGAGTGGAAGTGATGGGTCCAAGGAGTCAGGGGCTGCTGGTGGGCAGAGGACCAGGACTCTGGCTCCTTAGGCCAGTGTTATGACCCCTGCCCCATGTTCCTGCCTTGGTTCCTCCCTCTGGTGAAGGAAATAAGATATGTGTCCAGAAGCACTAACCAGACACAAATGCCCTATATTGAAGGCCCAGAGACCTGGGACTGGGGGCACAGCTCCCAGGGATTCCCAGTGTTCAGCAAGACCTGACTCTTAGGGATTGCATGGGAAGCCTGGAATGACAGGGCTGGAAGGGACCCCAGAGATATCCAGCGCATCATCCAGGAAACAGAGGCCCAGAGAGAGGAAGGGACTTGGCCAAAAGCACTACGCTGGGATAAAGACCAAGACCCCCTCCTCACCGTTCTCCATTCTCATTCCTGGACTAGGAGGGCAGGAGCCACAAAGTCTCCACACCCTGGGAAGGCCCAGGGAGGGGCATGCAGGTTAGCAGAGGCACTTGCAGAAGGTGGGGGTACATATCTTAGGGGAGCAGCTGTGATGGGGAGGAAGTATTACAGGGCCTGGACTTGGGGGCTGGGCTCAGATGCCAGCTCCCAGACTCACTGGTGTGTGTTGAAGGGCAAGAGTAAGCAAAATAGGACCTGCCTCCAAGGGTTAGGGTGGAGATTAACTGACATACATTTGTAAACTATAAGTGAGATGTGAGGGCTTCTGTCCATTTGGGCTGGAAAGATGAATTTTTTCATGCATGAGACAGAGTGTGATTAGGGTGTGTAGGTGTTGAAATCTAACAGTGCTATGGGAAATTGGGGCCCCTTATATCTTAGAGGTCAAGCAGGAGGAATCTTTACAAGAGTCCCAATAGCTGGTTAGGACGTCTCCAGGGTCTCTGCCTGATACTCTTCAGGGCTTTCAAAGCAGCTCTGTACTGTGTGCCACAGCGTCGTGAGCTTCTAAGATGCACAGACTTTCACATTTCTCATCGGAAACTGGGATGTACCTTATAAATACCTGTGTGTCCCAGTTTTAATAGTCTTTTAAAAACTCTTTAACTGGTTCATAAAGTGATGGTGCACTGTGCAACTGCTGGCCTCTTAAGCTGGAAATCTGCCATTCTTTTTTTTATATACCCTATTCACAAAACTCGGGGGACCACGGATAAGTCTGTAGAGGTCCCATTTCCCTTCATCTTGTTTTTAACATTTCTCAGCCCCTCACATCCAAGGTCTCAGGAGAATGAACACATCCAGAAGGACTGGAAGTCAGCAAATAGGGAGGTAAGGGTCCAGTGAGCCTCTGATGGGGACCATCCTTGTTATTGTTGTTAACCTAACTGGGGCCTCCGGCTGGTCCAATGGGAGGAGCACCCTCTTTCTGCTCACTTTTCAGGGCCTGGTGTGGATTGCAGGGGATACTTGCTATCTAAAAAGTTTCAGACATGCCCCAGAGTTAATATTCCAGGACAAATGCTAACTTCCTTAACTTTCTCTCTCTCTCCAAACCAAGCTGTTCTAGCCTCCTTTCTATACCTATCTGAGGACCACCAATCTTCCACACTCAGGCAACCCTTCTGGAATACTGACCACTCCCCCTCCTCTAGCAACCATGGTACCCCAGTCCTCTGGGACATCCCTTCCTGGGGCCTCTGCTGCCCCTGCATTTAGTGCCTACTTGGCCTCTTGGCACCTCCCCACCCCTTGTGTGCCCAGATGTGCCCCTCATTTCCCTAAGCCCAACATTGCACTTGTGATCCAGGGCTTTGCACGGCCCCACTGTGCCTGCAGGACCCCAGCACCTAAATACTCAGTTCAAGCCACCATGTGGGGGTACCTGACTTACATAGATGATGATGATGACATAGAAGGGTCTCCATGGTGGGTGGGTCACGGGCAGCTGCTGGCCCTAGGCCATAGGGCTCATCCTTGGCAGGGTTGCCATGGCCATTGGCTCTAACCTAGGATGAGGTTGGCTCAGTGCAAGCCCAGATCTATATCTCCATCATTCTTTCTCATTCACCCCTTTATAACTTAAATAATTATAAACTTCTTACTCTGTGCTAGGAACTGTGCAGAAGCTAACAAAGAGATTGCCTAATCTTCCTTGCATTCATTCATTCATTCATTCATTCATTCCACAAATGCTGATTGACTGGTTGACCCTGTTTCAGGTGTGTTCTAGGCCCTGACATGCAGCAGTGAACAAGACACAGACAACTGAGTGTCCGGAGGGTCCTAGGGTCTCAGCACCCACTTCCAGGGCTCTGCCTCCCCAGGTCCTTCTTAACGGCATTGCATCTGCTCTTCTCATAGTGTCACCTCTTCTCCCCTGACCTTCTGCCTTCATTCTAGACCTTGGTTGCATCTGATCATGGTGCACGTGACAGAGGTTTTACACTCAGGGGAAACTGATATCTCAAAGACTAGAGCAACTTCCTACCAGGCCAGACAAAGCCTGGGTTGGAAAGGCAATATTCTATACCTTGAGCTACAGCGTTGACTTCAGGTGGGGACACCTGGTTTGGTCCAGTTCTTATCCCATCATTGGATTACCTGCGAAGCTTGCAAAACTCATTCCCATGTCCCCAGCAGAGCTGCCGTTCTAGGGTAGAAATCTGTATTGTTATGTATTTTAAATACAAGCTAGTTGTTCTGTCACTAAACATGAGGGAAAATGTAAGCAGGATGGAAGACTCATCGCTGAACAGTTCATCTCCCGCTCCCCCACCCACTTCAACTTCGCCCCAGATCCCTCCCTGCAGGTGACCACTGGTCATGCTCTTCCTGAGTCAAGCACTGTTCTAGACATTGGGCATGTTGGGGTGAAGAGAACCCAGATGTCCCTGGCTTGTAGCTCACAGTCTAGTGGCGGTGACTGGGAGGGACCAAATGACCCATAAACACATGCGTAATTGTGGAATGTGACAAAGGTCAGGCACAAGCAGAACAGAATGTCAGGAGAGAGAGTGTGTCAGGGACACTCATCTTGGTGGACTGTGCTGGAGGAGATGGGTGTGGATCCCATGAAGGCTTCCCAATTACCTGTCAGAATCTGGGTGATTCTGAAGGAATCCTCGGGGCGTCTCAGGACCCTCTCCATCATTTCTCACTTGATAGCTGGGGTAAGAGGGGAGTAAAACTCCCCTGATGTTTGGGCATCATGATCCAGTTAGGCAGAGAAGACTTTCTCTACAAGTAGGTTTCCTAAGGCTGCCATAACAATTACCACAAGCTGAGTGGCTTCACACAGTAGAGACCTCTTCTCTCAGTCTGGAGGTTGGGAGTCTGAAATCAAGGTGCTAACAGGGCCGTGCTCCCTCTGCATTCTCTAAGAAAGGTTCCTTCCTGCCTCTTCTAGCTTCAGTGGTAGGTGGCAATTTTTGGAGTTCCTTGGCTAATAGACATGTCACCCAAGTCTCTGCCTCTGTCATCTCATGGCATCCTCCCTGCCGTCTCTGTCTCCACACGGCCTTCTCCTAAGAACACCAGTCTTTGCGTGAGGGCTCACTCTAACCCACTCAACTTACCTTGGTGACATTTACAAAGAATCCTGCTTCCAAGTAAGGTTAGAACTTTGAGGTACCTTTTTTTGGGGGGGAGTGGACACAACTCAACACACAATAAGGATGAGACCTGCAGTCCCAGGGATCAGGACAGCCTGTGAGGGCTTCGAGGATTCAGGGAAGGCATGTGGTCCCTGCAGGCTGGGTGGGCAGGGCAGGGCAGGCTTCAGGAAGGGGAAAAGTTCAATCCAAGGGGAGGATCACACCTGGGGAGGAGGGCAGAGTGTGTGCCAGTGAGTGAATGGAAGACAGCAGAGGCAGGAATGCACAAAGCGCACACTGCTTAGGAAAGAGGCTCCTCGGCCTCTTCAGAGCCCCCTCCAGAAGGCAGACCAGTAAAACGAGGCCACAGCAATTCTGAAGGTAACTCCTCCTCTGAAGGAAGGGATGGGGCTGTGGAGTGTTCTCAGCCTTCCTCTGCGACCTTTCCCAACTCCTGCTGGCCGTGGCCTTCAGGAATGGTGACTGTCACCTAGGATCCTGTGATGAGCTCACACATGCCCCCTTAGCCCAGAGTCTTTGGCCCTCAATGACGTGTTCCAAACACCCACAGTAATCCTTCCTCTCCTTTGATGCCCACCCTAATCAGCTTCCTTTTCTATCCCTTCCGTGTCTCACACAGGGAGAAACCTGTAGTTGGGATAATGACATCCACCTTGTCCATCACTGTGTCCCCAGTGCCTAGAGAGGGTCTGCTTAGATCATGTAAGAAATGTATTTTTTCTTTTTTAAAATGTATTTTTGTCAGTATTGCAGATGTCCCCCATTTTTTCCTCCTTTGCCCCGGCCCCCACCTCACCCCTGCCCCAGCCCAGGCCTTCCCCACACTATTTTCTGTATCCATGGGCTATGCCTATATGCATATATGTTCTTTTGACTTAAAGAATCCACAGCAAGAGGAGAGATACCTGGTAGCCAACCCCTCAGATCTTGTCCCTTCAGAGGCCCAGGTCCCCCAGCCCTTCACACACACCACCAGGATGCCCGGGACCACAGAGCTGTGAAGGAGGCAGAGCCCAGGGCCAGGGCTTCAGCCCACAGCAGGCGACCTCACATCTGCTTTCAAAGTGGGCTTCCACGGGACATTGCATCTCAAGGAAAGTTTAGGCAACTAGAGAAAGTTGAAGACCAGCCTGCCCCTCAGCGAGCAGGTGGTGGAAAATAGCTGGGAAAGGGAGAGGACTGGCTCTGCCTCACACCACTGGCTGGTGGCAAAGCTGGGGTGCGAGCATGTTTCCCTGATGGGCTTGAAAGGGTCTTACCCCTGCACCCCACACTGCTGCAGTCCCCTTGGATTAGATAATAGCTTCTTGATCTCCCGAGAGAAGTCCTCAGCTGCTCTGAGCTGGCTCTCCCCAGCTCCAGATGGGATAACAAAAGCAAAAGATGAACTCTCACCCTTGCTCTCCAAAGTGAAATTTCACCTCCATGCCTGTAGTCTAGCTGTTCTAAAAAAGAAGAAAAATATTAATGTCATACATTTATAATGATAAATCATATGCATGTAGGTATATGTGTATGTAATAGATATATAAGGTGTCCCCCAAAATGCATACACACTTCAACAGCTGATAGCTCAATTTTTTTATTTTTTATTTATTATTATTATTTTATTATTATTGTCTAAAGTTTTACATATGTCTTCTTTTTCTCCAGTTGATCCCACCCTCAGCCATTCCCACCTCAGGCAAGCCCCCACTATGATAGCTCAATTTTGAAAGTGAAATGTAGTTTAATAAGCACTGCCTTTACCCTCTATATGTGTATATGTTAATATTTAACCGGGCATTATAGGCACACAATACGCCATTGAAAGGCAGATGGTGCACACAGTGAAAGCAGGGCCCCCTCCCCTGTGCCAGCCGCCTGGTGGCCCTCTACAGTCTCCTCTGGACCCTGTCAAGGATTGTCTTGCTTATTCCACTTGGTCCTCTTGATGCCTGTTCATGTGATGCTCAGGACTGTTACTAAATATACATGATCATGGAAGGAGAGAGAAGCAGGCTGACTGGGGAAGAGCCTGCCTCACCGTGGGGTGGTGGCCCAGGTGCAAAGGCCCGCCCCTCCCCAGGTGCAGCTAGGAGGTCCTGGAGGCCTCCATCCCCTGCCTGTGCTGGCTCCTGGGTGAATGACTCTCTAACCCTCCCCAGCTTTTTTCTCCACACGAGCAAATGAGGGGGTTGGATGAAATGCTCTCGAAGATCCCTGTTAGCTCAAATTTCCATGATCCTATTATCTACTTCATGCCCCGTTTCCCCACTTAAAGAAATTAAGAAATAGGGCAGCTTTGAAGATAGTAGCTCATTTATGTCCCCGGAGAATTTCAAAGGCATTTACAGATTGCAAGCAAAATGGAGCTCAAATTCGGCTCTTTCCACTTAGTCCCCACTGAAAAATAGGGGTTGTAGTCAGTAGGCCAGAGGCTCTAGGCTTGGGAGCAGGTCTAAGGTGACAAGGGTTCAGGGGCGGTGGCTTCCCTCTGTCAGTCTTTTATCCACTGGGTCATGAGGTGCACCCCATGGGCCCTTGGGATGTATTCCTAAGGATACAGAGCCCGCCTCGGGTGCTCCTACAAAAAATTTTTCTCATATGTTTGCCTTCCAGGAGTGAGTTTGGGTTGGGAGTGGGGTGTGGAGAGGTCTTACAGGCCCCAGGAATTTGGTCCACCCATTAGCAGTGTCACAGCTCTATCCTGGACATCCTCCTTGTGCAGCGGTTCTCAACCTGTGGGTCACGACCCCTTTGGCGGTCAAACGACCTTTACTCAGGGGTCACCTAAGACCATCCTGCATATCAGATATTTACATTACGATTCATAACAGTAGAAACATTACAGTTATGAAGTAGCAATGAAAATAATTTTATGGTTGGGTCACAACATGAGGAACTGTATTTAAAGGGCCAGAAGGTTGAGAACCACTGTCCTGGTGACTCAGGCTCTGTTTTTGAAAACCCTGAAGAGCAGTGTGGAAGCCACCCAAACAGATGGTGGCTCAGCCATACCGAACTCATCTGATCCAGTGAGAGCCTTGAAGCTTTGTTACTTACAGACACAGGGTAACTCAGCCTTGGCCCACGAAATTCTGGGAACCTGCTTGGGCGAACAAATGAAAGAGATCTGTGATAACCACACCAAACTCAATTATGCTGCTGGTAGGCAGGTGTGTTCAAGGTACTGGGCAAGCTTTCCTTTTCAACAGTCCCCACTGGTTCTTTCCTTTAAGTCACCAAAGCACAGCGTACACGAGTCTGGGGGACTATGGAGATGTGTTCATTCAGCACCTCCCTTTAGCAGAGGTGGAAGCTGAGTCGCGAAGGGGGAAATCATAGGATGAGACAGTGGCAAAGGGCAAGCTAGACCCCAAGGCCCTTGTGTGGAGTCTACAGAGTCCTTTCCACACCTCAGAAAGAGTGTAGAGTTCAACCAAGGCCAGCCTCTGCTGCCACCGGAATGGAAGGTCACAGTGCATACGTTTTGCCTGATTTGTTGACTGCTGAATCACCTGCACCTGGCCCAGGGCTGACCCATGGTAAATGCTCAATAAATATCAGTCAACCAAATGAATGGGAGTTACAACACATTCTAAATTAGAGGAATCTGAGTAAATGTGGCTTTGCTGTGCTGTCAGCCAAGAAAACACCTTTTCTGGGCTTGGACCGTGGCCCTGAGGTGAGCATTTTAAAATTCCTCCACCTCTTTTGGCTGCAGAGGAAGCAAAGGCCAAGTCTTCTATCCTGGCAGAATAGATGGCTCTATTTTAGGTGTTAAAAATATTGAAAGGAACATGCCACAGTGTCCCCAGCCTGGTCTGCCTTTGTTTGCAAAGCTCTGGCTTTCACAGTAACTGCGCTGCCTGCAAGAGATGCCTGGGCCTCGCTTCTGCCAGGGCCTTTGCTGGTCCTGGTCTTAAGGTGTACATGAATCAGGATTCATCCTATTCATCCCTGCAAGCCCTCTGCCGTGTGTGGTTGATGCCTACCCTGTATGCTGCCCTGTCGTGGGTCCCGGGGAGGGGACATGGGGAAGAGCAGGTGGTCAAGTCGCAGTCCAGCCCATGGGCGCTGACGGGCTGGTAGAGGCACCGTGACTCACATTGTCATAGTGAGCTGGCCTTGTTCCCCAGCCTGGCTGCAAGGTCCTTGAGGGCAAGGACATGCCTCTTTGTCATGGGTCTTGTGGACTTTCTGAGTGGAATTGAAGAGGTCACAGGAAATAACTGGGCCCACCAATGAGAACGTGACTTCCAGGCTTACCTCTCAGATGGCCTGAGGCCCAGGCACTGTTCCCTGAGCCACTCTCTTAGGGACAAAAGACCTCTCAGGATCATGCGCTCCCCATGCACTTCCTCCCCAACCAGGAGAAGTTTGCTTAGGTTGGAAAACCTCCACAGGTAGCCAAAATGTGCTTTGGTGTGGCCTAGCGAAGCTTCAAAGAAGGGCTCCCAGGACACAGAATACGTTCTTTCAGTAACCGCTGACAGGCTCAGTTTATGGGGCCTTGAGAGGACCTTACTAGGTGATATCTGCCTTGTACAAAGATGAGCTGACCCCTGGGCATGTGACTTCAGGCCACTCCCCAACCCTCGTTGTAAGAAATCCTCCTCCATCTATGGCTTGATGCCTAAATTTTAGGACTGGTTTACCATTCGATTTCCTTTCCCTAGAGGCGGTCAAAGAGAGGCTGGAGGCACATGGAGTGTCCTTTGGTGGTTGCAAAGGGTTACCCTTAGGTCTGCTCTGAAGTGTACTCATTGAGGGCAATCTTTGCTGAGGACACATGGCCCCTGGGAACACAGCAGCACCAGGAGAACCAGACCCCATGGACTCCTCCCAGCTCCTCTGTATGCTACAGGCTGGAGGCTTCTGGGAGCAGCTGATTGATTGGCCAGGACTCCTGGAACTTCAGGATAGTTCAGATGGTGGAGGAGCCTGGCCCAGGATGCAGGAGAGTTGGGCTCTCAGGTCTCAGCTGAGTCCCTTGCAGGCTTTCTGGGATCCGTTTCTCTCTTTGTGACAAGAGAAAGTGCGTGGGCTGGAGATCTCTGGGACTCCCCTTGCTTCTAACACCTGTGAGTCTCTGGTTTTTCCGAGATATCCCGACTGTCTCCTTCCCCTGCTTTTCCACCCATGTCCTCTCCAAGCAGCTTCCTGCCTTCTTGTTAGAGGAAGGGGAGTGGAGTTGGAACCAGACCTGGGTGGGATGTGAGGAGGGTTTGGGCAGCAGGAGCCTAGATGGCGGGTGGTCCAAGCCCAGGACTTGGGGCTCCCATATGGGCTCTTCAGAAACCCAAGTTCTGTCTCAATCATCTCTTACCTCTGATTCAGGGTCACATAGGGTCAAGGGTCCCAGGGTTTTGCCTTGGGGTGACCTATGTCTGTGTCCAGAAGTCCTTGGAGGAGCCTTTTCTGTGCTGAGTGAACACATGTCATTATTTCTTTATAAGGATGCTGGCTCTTTTTTTAAAAAAAGTTTAAAAATTTTTTTATTGATTTTTAGGGAGGAAGGGAGAGGGAGAGAGAGAAACATCAATGTGAGAGTGAAAAACTGGATAACTCCTGCGCTCCCCCTACCAGGGACTGAGCCTGCAACCTGAGCATATGCCCTGACCAGGAATCAAACCGGCAACATTTTGGTGCACAGGATGATGCCCAACCTACCGAGCCACACCCACCAGGGCAGGATGCTGGCTCTTGGTATGCAGGTGGCCAGGGCACCTTCTCATTTTGTGACCTTGGACATCTCACTTTTGGGTTTTCACTTAGTAACGGGGACCTCTAACTTTGTGGCTAGATTTTCCTGAGAGCATAGGATGTGGGCAAAGGAGAGAAGTGACTGCAGGAGAGTTTCCCAGCACGGTGGTCGCCATGAAGGAAGTTAAAATCATTTGTGAACAAGTAATGGAGGGTCAGTACACATTGGAGTCTAATTAAGGACTAACTCCTGTGACACAGGCGTATGCTCTCTAGAACATTAGAGAGAGATGGGCTGGGAACAACTGACAGTGTCACGCCCACCTCCGTCCCAAGCTTTGTCCAGTCCCAGAGGGCATCGTGTTTTTCCCAAATGCCCCCTCAGACCCAGTAGTTCATTTTATAATAAGCACCTGAGAATGTAGTGCAGGTCATGGAGAATTGCTTCCTGGTTTCCTTATGTTCTTTAAGTGGGAGAGCCCATTGGCGCCTTCTGGAAGATTCCAGAACTTTCTTAATAGCACAGTGGTTATTACATGCTGGATGATAGGATTTCTGAAGTTTCTAAACTGGAAGAAAGTTTTCCTTTCTGGAATGGCTCAAGTGTAGTTTTGTCTTGAGACCTTTCTCTACCCTTCCTAGTCCCGAGATTAGGTGAATTCACCCATTCGCTCATTCATTCGCTCATTCATGTACTCATTCATTCACTCATTCATTCATTCATTCATTCATTCATTCATTCACACCTGTGAATTGTCCACTATACCTCAGGTGCTGTGCTAGGGGCTGGGAAACGAGAGGAAGTGAAATAGTCTTAGAGAGCAAAAATGCAAGTCTAGCAAAAGGCCTTCTGTGTCCTGCTGGAAAGAATGGATTTTCTGAAGCTGGCTTACAGCCCAGTCCTCTCCTGTTGGGCTTCTGGGATTCACACCAAGAGGAAATTCATCATATACTTAATTTCCAAGAAAAAGGAAATAAATCACCAAAGCAAAACAACACTGTGGACCTTATAAGGCAAACACAACAGGAAGACCCTGGGGTTGGGCAGATGAAAGGCTCCTTCCAGGCTGCTCATCTGCTAGGGGATGCGGGGTCTCTTCTTACAGGCGCTGAGTTTTGGGGCTTTTCCAAGGAACTTTAGGGATTTAGCTTCCTATTCAACTGGTTCAACTGTCTCCAGATGTTGGCCAGATGACCCCTGAGGTCTCCTTCTGCTTTAAAATTCAGCAATTCAGGGATTTTCTGGATCTGAGCTCGAATTAGAGGATTATATTAATGTTCAGCACAATTGACGGAGGACAATTTGCCCATAGTAGCAACCTGGAAGGGAAATGGGCTCCTACTTGGAGGAAACGCGGCTTTCTGTTCCATGCACTGGTGCCAGCCTTGTACTGACACTCTTCAAGGCAAGGGAGAATTGGTCTTTGAATGACAGGTGGGTCTGTTGGACCCATTGCCTGGTGTCCTCGTAATCAGGCAGTTTCAGTGAAAAGGTAGCCCCCAACCTGGGCTTCAAAACCTACTTTTACCAAAACATGGAGCAAGTTGTGTTAGCATAATCTCTGGCAACACACTTTACCAAACAGGCCTTAGTTTCCCCACCAGCCTTCTGTGACTGTGCTCAGTCAAGACCAGACTTCAAGACCAGACTTGAATGTCAGGTTAGAGGTTTGGTTGTCAAGTCTTCTTAAGCGTTGGCATCACTTCAGTGCTTCAAACAATTCAGATCACTGGGCTCTACTCCTTGATATTTACCAGAGCTGGTCTGGGATGGGGGCAGGCATCTATATTTCTAATCACTTCCCTGTGGGATTTTGATGACTTGCTTGGACTGAGAGCCACCTGAGGCCAGTGTGGTCTGCTTGGAGTGCCCTTACCTGGGGAGCTTAGTAAACATGAAGATTTATGGACCCCTCCCCAGATCTACTGAGTGAGAACCTGTGCAGGTAATGGTGATACAGTCTGGTAGTGGAAAATGACTATGCTGGGCCTTGTCTGTTTCCCCAGTCCTCCATGAGCCCATGTACTTGTGCAAAGGAATCCTGCCCCAGAGTGTTCATTGGTAGTTCACTAAGTGAGTTCCTCTTAAAGATGCAGATTGCACCTGCTTGATGTTGGCTGAGATTGTCTTGGGGTGTGAGGTCCAGAACAGAGAATAAAACATGTTGGTTAAACTATTCACTCTTCCATTTACCTCAGTGGTTCTCAACTTGTGGGTCGAGATCCCTTTGGCGGTTGAACGACCCTTTCACAGGGGTCGCCTAAGACCATCTTGCATATCAGATATTTACATTATGATTCATAACAGTAGCAACATTACAGTTATGAAGTAGCAATGAAAATAATTTTATGGTTGGGTCACAACATGAGGAACTGTATTTAAAGGGCCAGAAGATTGAGAACCACTGAACTACCTCTTTTACACCCCAGGCCCTGCCCAATCACTATCCTAAACTTGGGTCATGGGGTGGGAAGCTAAGACTGCAGGACAGGACTTAGTCATGGGTACAGGAGCAGAAAGAAGCTCATGAGTGCCCCAGCTTCTAGCGGGCCTTCCTCCGGAGGTGCTCAGTTATGCAGTTTGTCTTCAGGACAATTCCATGGAGTTCAGTCTTCTCAGTCACACAGTAGGTCCAGAAGCACTTACTTGCACCAGGTCCTGGCTGTGAATGAAAAAGTGGGGAGAGCTGTGCCGAGTGTGGTGGCTGGAATTACGGCCTGGAGCCAGAACGCTTGCATTGACACCCTGCTCTGCCCTTCACTCCTGTGTGACGCTGGACAAGCCACTTACCCTTTTTGAACCTCTATGTCCTTATGTTTGGCTACTCATATCCATTCAACCAACAGCTGTTTATTAAATTCTGATGCACAATGAGCTGGACTTGACCACATGTCATTTCTGAGAGCTGGGTACAGAGTCTTGGGTGGGCCATGCCAGGCATCCTGAGGACAAGGCAGAGTTCTTTGAGGGTGGAACAAAGGGACTGGTATCTATACAGGAGTGCACCACCAGGGCAGTGCTGATGGGCTGTGGGTTGGCTGGCAGGCCCTTGAAGCCTGGACTGTCTGCCATGCTTCATCAATGCCAAGTTCAGGGGCACTCAAGAAACCACCAGGTCTCAATGGGGCCCTGATCAAGAGTTCCGGTTGGAAAGTGGCGGAGCTCATTGTAGTGCTGACCCCGCCATTCACTCACTGGTCATCCTTAGTCAAGCTACTTCATTTCTTTCTGCCTTGGTGCTGGGAGCCATAAACTTGCCCCTGCCCCACCCAGAGGTGCAGTGCACAGCACAGCCTGGGCTCTGTGGCATCAGGACATCATTGTCACAACATTATCCCCTGTGTGGGCAGCTTAGGCTCACTCCCAGCTTACCCCACATTCTAGCTTGTTTCGGTCCTAGGAGAGAGGGCCACCATCTGTAGAACTAGCTGATGTTACCCTGGCAACAGGCAGGTGTAGTCCTGGGAAGGGCTGGCCTGAAGGATTAGGGTTCTACTGTTAGGGCGGTGGAGGGGAGGCAGGGCTAAGGACCCAGCCTTCTCTTGCTCTGGCGACAGGAACAAAGGTTCTGTTGCCTCTGCCGGGCTGTTTTATCCACCCTTGTTAAACCCTGCAGATCAGGAGAGGGACAGAATCCACACACGCCCTTTATCTGACCACACTGCAGTGCTGTTATGTAAGGGCTGCGTGCTGTCCAGGAGGCCCCCTGGGGCCTGGGGAAAATGAGATTTCTCACCCCAGCGGCTCTCCACTCTCCCTTCTCTTCCCAAAGCCTCCCGATGGCACCATCAGCTGCACTGAGGGAGGGGGACTTCCTGCTCTGAAAGGAAGCCGTGTGTGTGTGTGTGTGTGTGTGTGTGTGTGTGTGTGTGTGTGTGTGTGTAGGAGGGTGTGGACTTAAACTCCAAAAGTGATGAGTGGACAGAACGCCCACTCGTTCTTGTCATTACTTGCCCCAAGCCTCCTGCCCCACACACCAGGCCCTGCCAGGGTATGGCCTCCTGCAGAGCATGAGCTTCATACTGTGGCTCTTAGTCTAGCATGGCCAATGCACAGCCTCTGGGGAAAGACGATGCCAGCCAAAGCCACGCCTAGTCACAACGTACATTCCCACGGAGCATCACGCAGGCTTTCTTTCATCTCGACAACCACTGTGAAGGCAGCTGGCCTGCGAGGCAGATGAGGAAAGTGAAGCCCAGGGAGAAACTGGGCTGGTCTGGCCCAGCGAGTGATGGGCTCTGTCTAGGCCTCCTGACTCCCTGTGGCCCACCGAGTCCTGTCTCAGAGGATTGGCCTGGCTGATGCCTCCCCAGAGGAGGTCACCAAGATGATGTCTCTTGCCTTTGATGACCCAGTCCCAGGTGATGCAGTGATAAGAGCGAGCACAGTGTGGAGGGCTGAAGGGGTTGGTAAAGCCCTGTGATGCCGAGGCTGGGACCAAATACCCCAACAGGCTCCACGGGCTCCATGATCGCCTACCGATCACCCCAGAGCAGACATGTATGTGAACAGCCCTCTCTGGCCCTTGCCAGCACTGGACCCTCTCCAGCACCCAAGGGGTGGGGGGAATTGTCATCTGCATCAGGCCCTGGGGAAGCTCCAAGGTGGGCCTGCTCTTGCCTCCTCAGCCCCAGCCCCAGCCCCCAGTCCTGTGCCCCCAGCCCCAGCCCCCAACCCTCAGCCCTGTGCCCCCAGCCTCAACCCTCAGCCCCCAGCCCAGCCTCCAGCCCCTAGTCCCGTGCCCCCAGCCCTGTGCCCCTGAGCGCTCCAGCAGCTGCCTGCCTTCCCAGAGCAGATGGACAGTAGCTCCCACAAAGGGATATGGCCCCCGTGCTGCGGTTCCCATGGCAAACGCAAGCCCCTCATGTTTCTAATTACTCCTGGTGTTCTTTTCTTCCCTGCATGAGCAGGGTGAGCAGGCCAGGCAGGGCACTCTTGTCATCTTGGTCCCCCCGCCCCCCACCCCCCACCAAGGGGCCCCCTGAGGAGGCCTTCTCACATCAAGAAAACTGGAGCTCAGGCAGCTTGCACACCAGCGAGAGGGGTTCATTTCTTTTAAAATTATTTTCTTTAATAAATAACTAAATTTCTCTGTACCTGCTGTTAGGACCCTGGCTTTTAAACAGTAAAACCATCGCCTATCCTTCCTGTCCACTTTAAGTCCTTTTTACAATCAACATACAAGAGGGAGGAAAGGACATTAGCTGTCTGGCTTCTCTGTGTCCAGAATCTCTGTGAGGTAAGTGTTAGTATGCCCATTTTCTGGACAAGGAAACTGAGGTTCAGGGTGGCTAAGAAGCATGCCCAGGACAACACAGGCGGGATATGGGAGAGGCCACAGCCCAGTTCAGGCACACCCAGTGTTGAACTTTGCTCCTGGTGAGTAAAGAGCCAGAACAGAGGCACAGGGAGATAGTTTTGTTGGGGGGCGGGGAGGAAGAGGGGGGGGGAAGTGGCATCTTTTGAAACTTCCCGGATGGAACCCCAGGGAGCACCTGTGCCCTGGAATATTAGACCAGAATTTGCAGGGTGTTGCAAAATTATAGCCTGTGACTTGGGAAGGAATTTCCTTGAGGGCCTCAGTTCCGTTCATTTGGAGTTCATTCAGTGAACATCAGTTAAAGATTTTTTATGTGGAGGGTGGGGAGGAGCTCAAAGATGCAAAACTAAGACCCTGCCCCTCGGGAACGCCTAGGCCCCTGGGAGGAGGTGACAAGGCACGAAATAGGCACTGGGCTGTGGCCATTGCAGCTTAGCCCCGAGTCAGTGCACAGACTGCCAACGGTTATTTTTCATTGTGGGCACATTTCTATGAAAGATCTTAAGGAGGTATAAATGCATCCCATTTAATTACATCTTTAGCAAATAGTCCTTAATGAAAAGAATAAAGTTTCATAAAACTCAGACTGGAAATGTGAGACAGTGAATGCCATCCCTCCCTTCTTCCCTCCAGCATTTATTGGAACCTGCTATGTGCTAGACTCAATGCTGAATAAGGAGCTTTCAGTGCAGTGAGGGAGGCAGACAAATAAAAGGCAATATCGAACAAAAATGCTCTAAAAAGAAAGTCTATTCTTTAAAAGGAAGGTAGTATCAACAGTGCTCCAAAATGGCTAGGCATGGAGGTGTCACAGGAGCTCACAGGAGGGTTGCTCGATCAGATCTGTGGGTAGGAAGTGATGTAGGAGAGGTGACTAGAAGGACAGAAGTATTTTGTCAGGAGGTTGAGGTGGGGAGTTGGTCAGAGGGTATTGGGTAGAGAGGAAAACATGTATGAAGGCTCTATGATCCAAATGTATGCCAGGTGAGGGGAGGGTGAAATTAATTTTGCTTTAGGGCAGATGCAAGGGGGATAGACAAGGCTTCAGGGAGGGGCTGGCGTTAAACTGGGGCATTGTGGGATGAGTAGGAGTTTGATGACGAAAAGTTGAGAGCACTCTGGGCCAAAGGAGTACCATGGGCCAATAAATGCATGGTACATCCGGATGTTCAGGTCACCATGTCTAGGGCAAGGAGGGTGGGCTGTGGTGTGATCAGGCACCCAAGAGGAATATCTGGGGCAGGAGGACTCAGTAGGTGATGGTGGCTGCACGAGGGAGGTGGTGCAGGAGTGGAGAGGCGGGATGTGGATCCCAGGGCCCACGTGGGGCTCACCTGCTCCTAGTTGGGGCTGGAGTAGGGCGGGCAGGCGGCCCCAAAGGGCAGCAGCTGCCTCTGCTCCCCAGGACTCATGGTCTGGGGAAGGTAGTGAAGGAAAAGAAAGGCTGCTTTGGGGCTTCATTGTCCGTGCTGAGAGCCCCCAGTTCCCCCTCCCATCCTGTCCCCTAATTCTACCTTGGGATGAAGAGAGGAGCTGGGAATGCTATGATCCTGGCAAGTCCTTCAGTCAATCAAGGAAAAGAAAACCCTCTTTCCTCTACTGGAGGGATCTAGTCCAGAGGTTTTTAAGTTTGTCAACCCCACTTTGACGAACATAGAACCCGCTCCTTTAAATGTAACTTGAAATTTAAGAATGCAAATCCATTTCATAGGCAAATGCTGGTCTCTGATTCTGAGATACCCCTTCCCCCACCCACTCCCCAAAAACAAACAAACAAACAAACAAAAAACCCCAAACAAGCAAAACGAACCCTGTCCACTTTACAGATGAGGGAATAAGCCCAGAGAGGTTGAGTGACCTGCCTGAGGCCACACAGTGATCTGGACAGCAGCATTGGTCCTCATCTTTTTCTCCCAGCCCCATCTCTTTCCACCAGGCCCCGCATAGCAAGGTTCCCCTTTGGACCACCTTTCCTTTTCCCTGCCCAGGCCCTCCCAGCTGACAGCAAAGGTACAGCCTCTCCGGAAGTAGCCACAGTATTGCCAGCCACCCTGGGGAGCCAATAAGCTTTCTGGACCTAAAGGATGTGACCTCAGAACCACAGAGCACAGGCAGGAGGAGCTGAGGCAAAGGGTCTGTCTCAAGTTCCCTTCAAGAGAAGTTGCCCTGTGAGTACTCCTCCGAGCTTCTAACCTCCCAGCTTCTAACCTCAGGAGGGTCATCCTGCCCTCGGCCTGGCCCACTGGGAAGTTCCTGACCTCCTCTCAAATGGAAGAGAGCAGAGACACGAGGGGAAGTCCAAAGGCAAAGGTCATCCCCCACCGTGAAATACCCCCAACCCTTGGTCTTGAGTTCTCTCCATCAATGACCTGTACTGCTGGGCTAAAAGCTTTTTAAAAACAGCTCCCTCCTCCCACCACCTGCAAGGGGCAGGTGCAGAGCCTTGGACCTCTGCCTTCTTCTCCACCCCTGCCTCTGGACTTCAGTTTCCACCTCCAAAAGTAGGAGAGCGGGCTGGAGGGGTTTTCCCTTTCAACTCTGCCTTCTTTGACGTAGTGATGGCCCCCAAGGAAAGGGAGAAGGGACAGGCCACTGTAGGGAAGTATGGGGACCACAAAGGAAGCCTGAGTCACTGTGCATGCACCTTTGGGAAGGGACAGGGTCTCAAGTGGCCATTCCAGCGCTGCCCGGGCTGGAGGCCCTGAGTAGGGTGTCCGTGGGGCTGTCTCTCTTTCTCCCCCATTGGCTTGAGTTGGATGTGCAGAGGCATCGCCTGAAGGAGGCCCAAGGAACTTGCTCCAGGCCCTGGGGCAACTTTTACTGAGAAGCAAGTAAAAGTAATAGTGACTTAGACAGCCACACCATCAAGGCCAACGCCAGTGGAAAGTCATAGAGGCCCCCGGTGAGGTGCTTGCATCCTGCCCCGGAGGCTTGTCTTTCCTCTGTCCCCCGCTTCTGAGCCTGCTGCCTCAGGGCAATGCTATGTGCTCTGCTGGTGCTGAGGCAGTGGGGAACCCTCAGCAGAGCTCAGAGCCCCTGCTGGGTTTGGGTTTCTGCAAACCTGGGGATTCCAGAGATGACTTTTTTCTCTTCTCTTCTTTTCTTTCCTTTCCTTTCCTTTTTCTTTTCTTTTCTTTTCTTTTTTCTTTTCTTTTCTTTTCTTTTCTTTTCTTTTCTTTTCTTTTCTTTTCTTTTCTTTTCTTTTCTCTTCTCTTCTCTTTCTTTTCTTTTCTTTTCTTTTCTTTTTTTTCTTTTCTTTTCTTTTTTATTTTTTTAAAGGTGTGTGGGAGCCGGGCCAGGTGACTTCTGAGGCCCCAACTCCCTGTCTCTGGGAACCCATCCCACATGCCCTCGCCTGGGTGCCCATGAGTGGCCCCCACTAGATAACAGAAAAAAGAGGCCAGAAGGTAAGGGCTGCCCTCCTGGGTCAGGTCCTGATACATTCTCCTCCCAAAGTCTCAGCAAACCCCTCAAAGCCAGCTCCAAGGGAGGGGATAGAAGGAGACCCGAAAGGAATGTGACCCCAGCTGGGCTTGGGTTTCTTTCCCTCAGAAATGAATTCGTTGTAGAAAATATCTTTGACCTTTAGGTTCCTCTGGCGTGTGTGAGAGTGGAGGTGTGAGTGTGGTGCAGCCTTGGGTTCTACAATTTCCTGGGTCTCAGCCTCTCCATCTGTAAAATGGGACACTACTAATCACCACGCCCTCCCCTAAAGTGAGGGCGGACGCTGTTACTGCTAGCCCAGCTTGGGGACAAGGCCAGGCACAACCTCTGTCATGCACACCAGCTTTCCACCAGACCTGTCTCTGAGGAGCCAGGCTCTCCCTCTCAGGTCCAAGGGCAGGTCCAGCCCCAGGAAAGAGGGACCCGGGCCCAGGCAGTGCTGTGCTCTCTGCCCATCGCTGGGCCTAAGTTTCCGCATCACTGCTCAGGCTACCCCTGGCCCAGTGCTCCTTGGGGTCCCAGCTGCATCAATGTTAGGCCCGTCTCAGGGTCCTCCTTTTCCAGAGAGGCCTCCTGGAGGAAAAGCATCTTTTAAGATTCCCAGGAACAAAACAAACACGTGGCAGGATCCAGGAACCACCCATGGGAAGGTATTTTTAAAGAGATTCATTTCTCCCTGGCTCTTTGCCCCCGGACTCAGCTCTGGCACCTGTCATACCTGTGCCCCCCCGCCCCGCCCCCATCTCCACAGGCCTCACAGGCAAGGTGCTCCTCCAGGCCCCGCCTGAGCTTCCAGAGGTGCTGGGAGAGAGCTGTGGCCGGGGCAGGCTCTCCTGAGCACCGCCTTACTCTGTAGAGCCAGGCAGCTTTGGGAGGATTGGTTTTTAAATGAGAGGCTGTGAGGATTTCAAGCAATTTTTTGCAGCTGAGCAGTTGGGTCACTGGTGGCACAGACTCCTCCTAGAGCACTGTTTGCCCTCCTCCTGAGAAGGGCAGGCCACATGGTGGCAGGGACTGTAGGTCTGCAGCGAGGAAAGATGGAGTGTGGCAGAAAGCCATCCTGGACCGATGCTGCCAGGGCCCAGGGCCCCACCGAAGGCTCTGGCTTAGACTGTCCTCAGAGCTCAGAGTCCCGCTGAGTTTCTGTAAACCTGTGGATTCCAGAGATGACATTCTTTTTTTAATTTTTTAATTTTATTTTAAGAATCCTTCCCCTTATATGTCATTTAATATTTTCAAGTTAATTAATGATTACATTTATCTAGTGTCAGTCTCTTGCTTTCCCATTGTTTATTTCACCTACGGCTGAAGGTAAAATTTCTCTCACCCCACGAATACGGCAGGCTACTCTTGACACTTGCACGTCCTCCTCCATTTCCAGCTTTTCCAACAACCCTCCATCCATTGTCCATCTCCTCTGACGTCACCACAGCCTAGGCATGGCCCCGGTGTGACCTGTGACTTGTGACCTGTGATCTGTGACCTCGGGGACAGAAAGCCTGAGACTCCTCCTGGTGAAGTATAGAGCCTGAGGTGTCTTCATCTCTGGAACCTCACCTATGCCCAGCTGGCCAGGCCAGCATGGCCAGGTCATGGGACCCAGCTTGTGTCCTCCTTCCTCTCACCAAGCGAGGCCAGGGTCCGACCGAGGGCCCAGCCCTGGCAGGGACAGGAGCTGCCTGGGTGAGACAGCCTCAGGCTAGACAATGGCTGTGGGAGATGGTCAGTGTTGGGGCCTGAAGACAGCATCACATTTTCAAAATGTTAAAAACATAATTCTCCTACAAATATATAGTGAGCATGAGTCAAATATTTATCTAAGTCGTTAATGAGGGAACCAGCAGGATGTTAGTCAAGAGGAATTTCAAGATTATATATACACAGACACATTAATGGAGGAAAAAGAATGCTGAGGTAAGATTGCTAAATTAGATTCAAAGCTAGTTAATGTCCAGTAGGTAATAAGGCCATATCCTTTGGTGTAATATTCTCCACCGGGGAACAATCATTTGCGCCATATCGATTTTCCATGGACAATGTCTAACTTTACACAGACTGGGCTGTCTGTACCAGTCGTCAGGAGTCAGAAGTCAGGCAGGCAGTCACATTGCCCTAGAAAGCCAGATGGCTCTGGGGCAGGAATATCAGACAGTCCTCCAGTGTGACTTTGAAAGGGTGCCCGGTCTTCTTCATGCGTTATGTCAAAGTTTTGGATTTTTTTCTTAACAGCAGCCAGAAGTAGTCAGGAGGTGAGACGGAGGGATTCCAGCCAGAGAGAGCCCAGGACCTGGCCCTGCCTTCACCTACTTGGTTGACCCCTCCCGCCAGCCAGAACCCCACTGTGGTTATTAGAACCACCTGGGCAGTTTATGATGGACATGAGTCCCAGAGGGTGGGGGTGCCCAAGGCCTCATCCGGGGCTCCCTGCAGGCTGATGCATGTGTGCATGTGTATGGGATTCCATTTCCTTTCCTCACAGGGACTCTTCCTCAGGGCTCTGCCCAGAGCTGGGGCTTGAGAGCCTTTTCCTTCTTGAAACACCTGTGGCCCTATTGCCTATCCTTTCCCAAATCCACTGCTGTTTCCTTGCATTTCCCCACATTATATTACCCCACCACACCACACACATTATAACCCCCCATAAGCAAACCCACTCATGTGATGCCTCGTGACGCAGCATGGCCACCGTGGAAAGGGGCCATCCTTACCTTCCACACCTTCTCACGTGGACCAAGGCTAGCCCATTCCACACCTCTGCATGCATTAGAAAATGGCTCTGCTTACCCCTGGCAGACGCAGCCAGAGCCAGGGCACACCCACGGTTGCTTTAGCCCAGGGGCCATCTTTGTGCCAGGCACAGACAGCGCATGCACAGGTAGTGACCCACTCCCTCCCACTCTGAGATATCCAGAGTGGCTTCCAGAGCTCCCTTCCACGTCTTGGTTGGCAAACCTTTTACAGTCCCAATGGGATGTAGTCCAACCAGCCCTGGCATATGTTCTCCGGGGTCCTGCTCACCACGCTGGTGCCAGCTCTTGTCTCTTGAGTTAGAGACTGCAATTGCCAGGACGATGTGATGTCAGGGCCAGCAGAAGCCCATTCTTCCCCAGCAATTACAGGGTTGCTTCCTGGGCCTTAGATCAAATTGCACAGAAATGAGAGCTACGTGGTGTGTTCTCTTGGGATGTGAAAGTGGGGGTAAACCTTCCCAATTGGGTATAAATGACTATGACAGTCTTGGCTGGAGGCCCTGGACACGGGGAAGACACTGTGTGTGTGTGCGCATGTGCGTGAGGGGTTCCGGAGAGGAAGGTGATGCACAGGGTTTTGAGGCCGAGACTGGAGCTTTCTGTTTTGGCTCTGCTGACCCAAGTGGACAGAGAACTGCCCCTGGAGCCTCTAAATCCCCCAGATTCAGCTCCTCTCTGGTGAAGCGTGGAAGGGGAAACAAGCCTTGTTTAAAAATGCACAGAGAAATATCTAAGTGCAAGCCACGGCCCCTCATCTGAAGGTGTCAGCTCTCACCCTCTGCAGTGTGAGCTGAGCACCCAGCATCTCTTTCCAGAGCTCTCTGCCATTCACTCCCCACTCTCTTGATCCACTTTTGCAGTGTTGGCAGGGCCCCCTGGAGGTAATTAATTATTAAATCAGTGTTTGCCTTCTTGGAAGAGCGAGTTTTATCCCCTCTGTAAGTGATAAGTATTTCAGCTGAGCCCGTGAGGTGTCTGGGCTGGAGGAGTTGCCTTTATAATACTTGCCAAGAAGCCTGTAATATTGTCTCTATAGATGAGGGGGTGGAGCTAGATGACTGCTGGCGGTGTCTGCCAGCTCTGACAAGGGCTCCATGGACATCATATCCTCAGGGGGAGCTGCCAGGTCATCGGGGCCTCCCTCTCAGTTGCTTTGCCTCATGGGGCCTTGGCAGCACATGCTTGACCCATCAGTTCAGAGGGAATGCTCTCATGGATGAGAAGGGAGTGCTGCCGGGTATCCACAGTACCAGGGTTTCTCCTCCTTCTCCTGGCAGCCCCAGAGGCCACATTGGCGAGGCAGGTTGTGTGAGAGGCTTCTCCCTCCGTGTTCAAGGATCTGTAGGCTCTGACACTCTGGGTCTCTTTACTCATCCTCGTTCTTATCATCATCACCATTGTCTCTGACATTTATACAATTTGATCGTTTACCAAGTACCACCATATGTATAGTTACCCCATTTGAGACACAAACTCCCACTCTGATAGAGTTGGGGCAGGTATAACCATCATTGTTCGATAGGAAGCAGTGACTCAGAGGGGTTAATATCAATTATCTTATAAGGCCAGTAAGTACTGAGGCCAGAACGAGAATTCAGATCTGTTTCTATGGCATATCATGTCTTTACCCTTAGGTTATTTTTTTTTTAAATACATTGTTATTGATTTCAGAGAGGAAGGGAGAGGGAGAGAGAGATAGAAACATCAATGATGAGAAAGAATCTTTGATCGGCTGTCTCCTGCACACCTCCTCCTGGGAATCGAGTCTGCAACCCGGGCATGTGCCCTTGACTGGGATCAAACCTGAGACCCTTCAGTTTGCAGGCTAACATTATATCCACTGAGCCAAACTAGCTAATCCTTAGATTCTTCCCTTCCTTCCTTCCTTCCTTCCTTCCTTCCTTCCTTCCTTCCTTCCTTCCTTCCTTCCTTCCTTCTTTCTTCTCATCCTTCCATCCAACCAACCATCTTTTCATCTAACCAATAATTCATCCATCCATCCATCCATCCATCCATCCATCCATTTAACAGACAATTGTTGAGAATTCATTTCATGCCAAGCGAGTACATAGGGGGTGAGTAGCAAACAAAATCGACCTGTTCCCTGACCCCATTGCTGTCACTTAAGTGAGGAGTAGATGGAAAGGGTGTGGATGGGAGCCTGGACACGGAGCTCTCAGAGGAAGATGTAATTTCTCTTCCCACCACCTGTTCTTCCTTTCTGCCCCCAGAAGACTGGATTTAGGCCATTTTGGGAGCCTTCTGATGAGTAGGATTTGGGTGGCAGAGGAGCAGCTGAATGCTAGCACACGAGAGGAAGGACACAGATGTCTGGGGTGCTGCTGGTGCTGGCGCCGACCAGCACGCTGCCACACTGCTCATCTAATTCATCCTCAACTTCCCGGAGGAGACAGGTGGTGAGATGACCTGGGAGAGTAGGCAGGTCAGGGACATGGATTTCTGGCATCTCATGGCAGTGACATCTTGATGTGCTTCATGAGCACAGGGCCCTGGTCTGGCCAGTTCAACAGACAAGTTCCTTGATGACCTGTGATTCTCAACTTCAGTGTCCAGCTGAGGCCCATGTGGAGAAAGACAGATAACCATGCCCCACCTCTAGAAGGTCCCACAGAGGGTGGGGGTGGGGATTTGCACTAGAGCCAGCCCCTCCACCGAATCCCACGGGGCCCTGGAAGTTAGGAGAGCAGATTGTCCTCGGGCAGTGGAGGCCTTGGGATTGAATCCAGCATGAAAACTGCACTCAGACCTGAGCACAGGGAACTTGCACAGAATTCACAGTATTCCAGGACTTGCAGGGGAGAGCCTATCCAAGTGTTGGTACCAACATCCCCTTGAAGCTATGCTTCCAATGCTACCTGAGTCTAGGGCTGGAAGATGGGGAGTGAGGACATCACAAAATTGGAGGAGGTCCAGAGCAAGCAGGCCCACAAGGGGAGGGGATAAAGGGGGAGTCGCAGGATCTGAATGGGAGCAGACAGAAACCCCAGGAACTGCCGTTGTGGAGGCAAAGGCCAAGGGGAGGGGCTTCCAGTTTCCACCACCCGGGACTTCTGAAATCCTAGGGTCCAGTTGCCCAAAAGCGGACTCTTGAAGCAGAAGGTGATTTCAAAGACAGCCAATGTAGGCTGTGCATGGTGCCAGCCCAGCTCCTGGGATACAGTCTGAAGAACCTGAAAATCCAGAGAATTTCTCTTGCCCAGCTGGGCTCTGGAGTCAGACAGATCTGGGTTCAAAACCTGTCTCTGCCCTTGAATGTTGGCTGATGGGAGCCTTAGGAGCCGTCAGGTGTGCATTGCCTGGCTGGGCTCTAGGCCGCTCCACTGGGGCTGGCTCCTGCCATCACAGAAAGCTCACATAGGCTGCTCCAACCTTTCCCCTTGGCTTCCTGCTGCCCTGGAGGGCGCACACCTTGCTGCAAGCCAGACTCTCTCTAATTTCCTAATTCCAGGAACTTCCTTTCACTTAGGTGCACATCATTAGGGATAGTGAGCATGGCCTCCTGCAGAGGGATAGGCTTGAAACAGGGAGAAAACAGGAACCCAACATGGGCAGGTGTGTGCCTTGATTTCACCACAGGTTCTCTTTCAGAGACACAAGCAAGAGCCCTGGCCAGGGCATCCGGAGTTGGGTCCCAGCCCCTGCATCAGCTCACAGCCAAGACCGAGACAGCTCCATCCTCACCTGCCAGGTGTCCCTGACATTGGATTGTCCTCAATGAACCAAAACTGGGGTGTGATGGATGGGGGCTGGGGAGCAGGGATCCTGACAGTGTGGCAACGCTAGCCTTGCAAACCACACCCATATTGGGCCATCCAAGGAAGGGCACAGCTGAGGCCTGAGCCTCTGGGAACTTCCCAAGTTCTTGGCACCAGGTGGGCGGGGTGGATTTTATGCTAATTTTCCAAAGGGCTTAACCAAATCCAGTGGGTGTCTCCACAGCCAGCAGCTTCCATTTCCCTCTGAAAGCCCAAGAGCTCTGAGGGGAAACCTGAGACCGAGTTTGAGAGTCCCCACAATCTCTCTGTGTAAGGCGCTGCCTGTTGCCTGCAGCCAGGAGTCAGCAAGGTTCACCTTCCTGGGCCAGGCCTGGAGTCCAGGCTTTGTGTAGGCTGAAGGGGCCAGGCATCCCTTCTCCCTGCCCTCCAGCTTGGAGGAGGGGTGGGTGTAGGGGCCTTAATTAGATGTCATTCTTCTCTCACATCTTCCTGCAGCCTTTCCCAGGGTCAGAAGTGGAGCCCAGGGGTAGGCGGGAAAGTGGGATTCTTTCCAGATCAATAAATATCCGACAGTGCCATGGCTTCACAGTGGTACAGAGAGCAGGGATCACTATGTCAATCACTGAGGGCAGCGTGAAATGTGTGTGCTTGTGTGTATGTGATCAGGGATGTGACAGGTGGGAGGAAGGGGGCAGGTAGAAGGAAGAACGAATAGCAGGAGACCAGGTGTTAAATGTCAGGTGTACATCAGGTGGCCTGAACCCTTGCCCTGGACCAGGAGAAGAAATCCAGCCCCTTGCCCCCAAGGTGCCCGCCACTGGTGGGGACAATAATCTGGCACAGGTGAGACCACTGGCCAGTAATGCCAGACTGTAGCTTATGAAGGGTAAGGTGGTGTGGCCATGACTGCAAAGTTGGAGGGACACACAGAGTGAGGCCAGGGAAAGCTTAAAGAAGAGGAAGGTGAGCTGGGGTGATGCCACGGGGTTGTGGGTCCTGAATTGCAGGGAGCTCAGCATGGAAGTCCACTCCCAGGGCTCCTATGGAGACCAGGCCTTAAAGCTGTTACCATCAAGGGATCTGGTCTTGGTGACAGGAGAGGCCAAATATCCCAAACGCAGTGACCCTTTCCCATCGTCGCAGCGCTGCTAGGTGGGGTGGGTGCTCACGGTCCTTTTCTCCCTGGTTGATCTGATCTTAGGCCCTCGGGATGCTGGGAACACTGACTTTTAGGGCACCCCCCAGCTCATCCTGGGATCCCCCCATCTCTTAGCCTTCACTGGCTCCATTTCTCCTGGTCCCCTCTTTCACTCTGACTTCTAGGAATGGGCTGGATGTTTCTGACCTTCATCTTTGTAACCCCTATCCTTTGAGCCTTGAACTCCGACCACGTGGGCAGTCCCTGATGCAGTCTTTGTACTTGGGCTTGGCCCATTTTGCCCATAGGCAGGCACCTGAGTGTCCATTTCCCTGTGTCCCCCAGAAGAGGAACTGGGCAGCCAGCAGGGCCCCAGCAACTAGCTGTGGCTGTATTAAGGATGTCGATGGCTTTTCCTGGCCCATGAGAAGAGTGCTGTTGGGACCTCGTCTCCTCTCTGACACATCAAACAGGGACCCTCAGTCTGTGAATGAGCAGTTTGTAAGATCCTCTGTCACATGCTCTGGGGGAAAGAGGAAGAGGAGAGATGGGGAGCAGCATCACCTATATGGAGTCGCTGCGCAGGCCGAGAGGCCCAGGGCCATGGGACATGGGCTGGGAACCTAAGGGGAGGCAAGGGCACAGGAAGCTGGGCCTGGGTGCCCAGAGCCTTCTTGGTCCTGCTTGAAGCTGAGGACAAAGCTACTCCACCAGGCCCTGTCTGAGAGCGAGGACCTGAGGACACGGTCCATTTCCCAGGGAGCCCTTTCCCTGTTGCACCAGCCCAGGCAGGCCCAGAGCCTCCCAGGCTCTCCGCCATGTAGGCCACACCAGACTCTGTGGTCAGCCCAGGTCACAGGGCATCATGCAGCACTTCTCCTCATGCTCTGTTTTGCCAACCACTGGTGCCACTGAGGACATTTTTCCTTATTGTGGAATTTTTCACATGTCTCAGTGTCACTCAAATAAGAATAAAGTTTCCTTGTATTTAAATTCTACAACAGATACAAGAAACAAGGGCACAAAAGGCAAATCTCGTGCTTTTCTGGACAGGCAGTGACTTGCCACTGGCTATCCTGCTACTCAGGACCGGGCTGTACCTGGACCACACCCGAGTGAGAGGCCAGGGTGGGGGCGCAAGTGAAGGGAGCTGGGGCCCATTCCATCTGCAGTCTTCCCACCAAACCTCTTCGACAATGAGCCACCTTCAGGGCTGCCCTTTAAGTGAGTACCCACCATCACGGCAGCCTTGGTGCGCTCAAGTGTCTCTGTGGACCTTCCTGGCGTCATGGCACGATAGAGGTGAGGGGACCTGGAGGCATCTCTTCCTGTGGTTCCCAAACAGAGCAGGAAGGCACATCCTGTGTCCAGGAGCCCAGCTGACAACACGCATCTCCTGCCAGAGTGGGGGCTGCCCCCGCCCAATGGTGAGGCTCTGAGTAAGACCTAGTTCCACAGAAGATAAATAGAAAACCACAGATCTGATGCAAACTCAGAAAACCTCTTCTTGCTGCCCACAGAGGCCTTGCTTGGCCTGAACTGTCCCAGGGAGAGGCCTCACATGGTTCCAGGGATCCTTTCCTCCCTCCTCCTTTTAAAGAGACTTACTGAGGTATAGTTGATATGCAATAAACTGCACCTATTTAAAGTGTGCCCTTCAATGAGTTTTTACATATGAGTGTTTCTGTGACTTGTTTATACTAAAAAGTATTCGGTATTTATCTGAAATTGAAATTTAGCTGACATACTTTACTTTTACTCTCTAACTGGCAACCCTGAGCTCCATCCCCTGAGCTGCAGAGAACGCATGCGTCCCTCTATCCAGGGACAGCCTTCTGTCATGTGAAGACACACCACAATGCTCCCACGGGCGTGAGCCTTCCTGGTGTGTCTCGTGTTGTACAGTACCTCCTCTGGACTCAGTGCCATGAGCTTAATTAATGGTGTCAAGATTGTGTTGGTCTTTCTGAGTCTTGTCCCATGGCTCCTGTTGAACTTGTCTCACTCAAAACCCATGGCTCATGTTCACTAAGGGGCCATCAGGCAGGCCTCCCCTCTAGCCCTCAGGCAGAGGTTCTGAACTAAGTCTTCTCTCCTCCGTCTGTGGCAGTGATATTTCACCTTGTTGGTCTGTCCGTAAGTCTAGCCAGGCATCCTCAAACTATGGCCCGCGGGCCATATGCCGGGTGTTTTTGCTGCCGCTGCCTGTCCTGCTTAAAATAAGATATGTGCAGTGTGCATAGAATTTGTTCATAGTTTTTTTTTTTTTTTTTTAACTGTAGTCTGGCCCTCCAACGGTCTGAGGGACAGTGAACTGGCCCCCTGTTTAAAAAGTTTGCGGACCCCTGGCTAGGCCATTGGAATCTCATGGCAGCCAGAGTCTGTCACCTAGTTAGATGCCTGTCCTTCCCAGATTAGAATCTATTTAAATCTGATAAGCCCAACTGCAGATCTTCAGTCAAGTAACTGCTGGAACTGTGGACCAGGCCAAAGCTAAGCAGATGCCATTAGTGTGTCCTGAAGAAAGCCCAGCTCCCTCTTCACCTTCCTCCCTCCCCCTCCTTCCCCTCCATCCCTCTCCCTTCCTCTCCCTCCTCCCCTTCTGTAGGTTGACATTAATCAACAGTCACTAGGACAATTTACCTACATGTAGTATCTATTATCTAGACTACATTTCTCATTTTTATCTATAAACACTTCATAACAGTCCTCTTCAATTTTCGGATTCATTTGTTTCAGTGCATAGTTATTGAGTGTGCCTTGAAGCAACGTGCCCGTTGCCTGTGAGCATCAGCTCCCTTACACACTGGCGTTCCTCATGTCCCCACCTGGGTCACCTGGCCACGGAGCTCGTTCTTCCGGGAACTCCACTGGCCCTGAGCGATGGTCAGCCTCCTCTCGCTCCCCCTCACTCTCCCCCTTAAGGGGCTATAGACCATTTTAAAAGCCCTTAGAAATGTGTCAAGGTGTTTTATATTCCAATCTAAAATTCCTGGATATCATCTTTTTTCTTTGTGGGAAAAATTAAACACAGTGAGCTCTGAAGTGTCTGGTCTCTGCTGAGCTCCTTGGTTCCTCGAGACCTGCTCCTCCGCCCTCAGCTCACATCTGTGGCCGTCCCCTGTGTGCACAGTGATGTCACCTGGCTGGAAGAGGCAGGCTCAGTGAGCGTGCTGGGCGGCTCCCCTACTCTTTTTAATTTAATCTAATGGATTCTCACTGAGTAATTTGATGCTTGTAGGTCAAGGACTGGAGAGAGGATGACAGAGGGAAACGCATAGGTATTAAGCACTTATGTTGTATCAGACATGCAATGCATTTAGTGCTCATCATATCCTTTCTCCCTCACCAAACTTGTGTTGCCCTATTTTCAAGTTGGAGGAACTGAGATTGAGAAGTTAAGTGAGGAGCTCAAGGTCACACAGCTGGTATGGCTCTGGGATCCATGCAGAATTCGAGTCCAGCTCTATGCAGCGTCAAAGTCTGTGTTCTTTCTATTGCCCTTGAAGTATAATATGGCAAAATCTATTTTGGAGGGAGAATGAGGTTCATTATAGAATTCCTTTTAATGTAGGATCTGATTCATATAACCAGTCTACTCTTTTTGAACACCTCTATTGTATACAGTACGGCAGACCAGGTTGCTGCTCTTGGGACCCAGAGAAATGGAATGACTTGTAGAGTGTCTGAACTGAGAGTCAGCAGTTCTTCAGCTCTGAGGGCTCCCCCTGACAGCAGCACCTGTGGGAGGTGCCTGTGGCCAGAGGTAGTCAGCACAGCTGCTGGGAGCCATGGAGCTCTTGGAAGTGGCTGGCCAGAGTGTGCAGGGCAGTGTGGACCAGGAGGGAGGTGGGGCTAGTGAGGGGTTCAGCCGTGACCCAGGCTGGAACAGTGAGGGCTGTCGACTCACCAGAGACAATGGGATGCAGTGGTGGCAGCAAGGAGTGGTTGTGGGAAGTGGATGGGGACAGGGGAAACAACAGGTAGAAACAACACAAGTGGGAGAAGGATTGAACAGAAAGGGTGGAAGATAGACAGCAAGAGGAAAGTGCTAGGAAGGTTCCCAGGATCCTGCCTGGACCTGGGTGCAGGTGAACACTGTACACCCAGAGGCAGGATGGGTGGAGGAGCAGGTGGGAGGGGAAATGAATTTGATTTGGGTGGGTTGGGTCTGAAGTGTATGTCTCTGGTGAGTCGACAGCCCTCACTGCTCCAGGCACAGAGCTTCCTAAATTCCGGGGCTGACTGGAGAGATTTGGGGTTATAACTGTGAGTGTAGCCAATGACAGGGCCTGACTTGCCCAGGGTCACCTGCCAGGCAGAGGCACTTTAGGGATTAGAGCACTGGTATCTGGATCTGGGGAGCTTCAGTGCCCAGAGCACAGAGGTGGCCACAGGGGGTCGGGCACAGGGCCCACTACAGCAATGAGGCCAGACCTTGGGGCCCCTTATGCTCCTGTCCTGTCCCACATGGGGTTGCCTGCCCTGAGGCAGGGCCTGGCTGGCACACGGGGGTGGGCAGTGAGGGCAGTTGACAGGCAGCTCCAGCACTGGCCTGTTTGTCCCCAAATCCTGATGGGGACACCCAGGGACAGGGGAGGCAAAGGCAGTTGTCTTTCCTGACATCATCCTCATTCTGTCCCCGAGCAGCCCAGCTCCCCTTTAAAAACAACTATTTATGGAGCTCTTATTTAAGTTTTCTAAAACCTTCTGGAATCTGACTTTTTGCCCCTGCCTCTCCCACCTCCCGGGTGGAATCGAGACTATAAATTGCATCCTTCTGCGTACAGTTGGGCTTCCTCTGACTGGCCTTGAATTCCCTGTGTTTGTGACCTATTTGAGGTCCTGGGATCAGCGACAGGCCTACTGCCTCCCTCCGCAGGGTATGAGCAGCCTTAACTCCAGAGGGTGGGTGGCCTAGGTGTCCACCCAGCTTCAGACCCTCCCAGCCCTTTGGAGGAAGCACTTTCCCTTCCTCGCAGGCCCCTGACGTTCCCTCAGGCACCGCGGCCACTGGCTGGTTCACTGCGCTTCTCTCTTTGGTGCTGACCTTCTTTATGAATCATTTCTGCTCCCATCACCCAACAGGACCATGTAAACCCCTTGGTACTTCCTTCTAGATGGTCTCCCTAGGCAGATGAGGTCTTCTTTAGTTTCGTTTTTTGAAGTGGAAGGTTAATCCTTTCTAATGCAGAGGCCATTTCCAGACCTGTGGCTCCAGCAGAGGCTGGCATGGAAACAAATGACTCACAGCTGCTCTTCATGGCTGGCTTTTAAAGGTCAAGGACAGGCAAGCACTGGCAGGAGCTGGCCTTGAGGCATATTGGGTAACTCCTGCCTGGGAGACGCATACAATCCGATGAGGGTGACAGGGAAGAAGTTGGGTGACATCACAGGCGTTACGTCATCCCAAATGTCACAGGCTCCCAGGGGAAGCCTTGCTTATGGAGAAGCACAGGGACTGGTGGCACCTCAGGAATTAAGGGAGACAAGGACTCAGTGAGGGGGCTGGGGAGGCCTCCCTGGGGGAGGTGGAATGGTGGCCGAGCTTTGAAGTTTTTGCCAGTGGATGTTGGGGTGTCGGGGAGGGGATGTATCAGATTGGTGTGGGGACATATTTGGAGGCAGAAAAGCTCCAGTATGTCTGGAGGTCTGGATGTGGCTCAGTGAGGCAGGGGTGGTGGGAGTCAGGCGTGAAAGGTGGGAGCGAGTGGAGAACCATGGAGGCAGCTGACAAAGGTGCTGACAGGGAGGCTGCAGACTCAGGAGGGATCCCTGCTTTAGGGAAGAGTGAAGAAGGTGCTGAGGAAACGGAGGGAGGGTCTCCCCCCTCCCTCCCTCCTATCCTGAGCCAAAGCTGGTTGCAGGCTGATCCGACTGGCATGGGCTTGGCTCATGGCACCCACAATGCCAGCAGAGGTGAAGCACTCAGCATGTAGAGCAGACTGCCTGGATGTCTATCCCGTGAAAGCCCACCTGCCAAGACCATCAGGAACACACCTGCAGCCGAACATAGCAAGTGAGGCACACATCGAGGGAAACTGTGAGCATACCAGAGGGGTCATTAAAAGGGGCACTTAGGGAGTCTGGGGCTGGTGTTAACTACAGCGTGGTCTTAGTCAGAGTTGGTAAACTAGTGGTTGCTTGAACAGTCGAAGTCATATCGTTAGAACACACAAGCCTGTTTGGAATAATTGCTGTCAGACCAATTTGTCTGTGGTCTTATCTTGGAACCTATGGGTGTGAGTGAGCTGGTGTTAAAAGAATGTGAGTTTAGATAGTCTGCGCTGTGTCCTTCATCTGTTTTAGGAGTCACTGCGCAGGCCTTTTTGCAAGTTGTGGTTTCTATTTCAAGTTTCAATTCTCTATATACTGCCTAGTGGCCCTTGGGGCCATTTCCTACTTCAAGTTTGTCTTTGGGCAAGGTGCTTGCCCTCTCTGCACCTTAGTTTCCTCACCAGTAAGTGGGGATAATAGCCATAGCTACACCACTAGCCCTGAGGATTACATGAGGTATGGGAAGCACCTAACTGTGCCAGGCACACAGTGGGTACAATATAAGTGCCAGCCATTGTTATTACTGCAAGCCTTTAAGATTGGGAGAAAGAATGTTGATGACTCCACTGCCCCAAGAGAAAGTTTATTTCCCACTTACGGGGGAGAAAAGGAGGCAGTGTGATAGGAGAAACCGTGACCAGAGAGAATGGCAATGAATGAATGGGAGAGACTTCCAGGTGTTCAGTGTCTTACCAGTGATGTGCCAGCAGCTGTCATCATTCCCACTTCTGTGTACACACACCTGGATTCCCACAGTTAGGGAGGAGGAGGAGGAGGAGGAGGAGGAGGAGGAGGAGGAGGAGGAAGAGGAGGAGGAGGAGGAAGAGAAGGAGGAGGAGGAGCCAGCCAGTTGTGTGTATTGTGGCAAAGGTCAAAACTGCTCAGGCAGTGAAACTGAAGGGCAAACTCACCATTGAGGGCTCTGCTTATGGACTTCAGTTGAACTATCCTCACGCTTAGCTTGACAAGGCTCCCGATACTAATGGCAATTTCACCCCAGGAAGGTCCTGGTAAAGCCTACATCTTGGCGGAGAGCTGGAGCCATGCCTGGAAACACTCAAGAGCTATCACCAGGAACCATGCATGGGCTTCACTGCGGGGAGAGCCTCCCAGGCAAGCGAATGGAAATCTGTCGCAAAGGAACTGTAAACAGTGCCCAGCGAATGGAAGCGCTGCTTGTTCCTCCCACTCTCATCATATGCATGGCACATGGTGAACTCACTTTATGCCTCATTTCCTCAATTGTCCAGGTTAATGGAAGTGGTCAGCGAGTAATCCCTGGATTCTTTACACGTGTCTTTGTAATGTTTACAGGACCTTGCACACACACACTCTCATTAATCAAACAGCTCCTGGGCACCAGGGTGTGCCAGGTGTGGGCTGTGTGTGGGTGGCAGTTGACCAAGACCCTGCCTTCACCCTGGGGAAGTGGCTAAGTCAAGGCTCCTGGTGACAAAGCATTGAGTGGAAAGTAGCAAGTGTCATAGACAAGACAGACAAAACCCAATGGTCTCAGGCACCCTCTGCTCCCTGACCCTCCCCCACCCCATGACAGCTCTCTTAGTCTGTGTTCCCTGAGCATCCAATCATTGTGGGAGTTTCAGAAAGAAACGGACAGCTGCATGGGGTAGGTGGGCTGAGGCCTTGCAGGAGAGAGCTTCAGCTCTAGCATTTGCTGGTTTAACCGGGTCACTGTCAAGTCGCTTTGGGTTGGGTGAGTTTTTGGAAAAATAACCTCTGTGGCATTGGGTGGAGAAAGGAAAGAGACAAGGGCCTCTGAGCTTGGCTTTTGTTGATGAGATGATGCCATGTGCCACCACCAATAGGACGAGTACTTCTGGGTCAGCTGCTTATTTCTCACCCTTGCCATTGAGAGGGGGTTGCATGGCGCCATGGGTGTCTTCTTGCCAAGTCCCCTTTATTCCGGATCCATTCATCTCAACGCACATTGAGTAAGTACCTACAGTGGGCCAGACAACAGAGGGCCTGCTTCATGGAGTTGGCATTCTATTGTGTTCCCAACTGTGATTAAGTATCATCCCAGGGAGGGTCACTTGCATGTTAGTGGGGAATCTTGAAAAGGTCTTTACATTCCAGGGGTGAAGTTCTACTGGTGGAATCTCAGGCATGGGTCAAATACATGGGGCTGTGCACCCAATGTGAACGAAAGGGGTGGAGGTGTTCAAAGAAACCAGATTCAGCCAAGTAGCTAGACATGTCTGAATTATGGCCTGGGCTGGGCCATGGTCTTTCTGTTCCATTCTCTCAGGCCCTTGGATGCCCACTGGGAGAAGAAGGGGCTGGGGGACCACAGTGCCCAGCCCCCTGGAATACATCTGGGATGCCAGGCTCCCTGGGCTAAGAGCCTCTTGTCAGCAGAGTAATTGGATATGACTTGCAGCAGGCTGGGAGCAGAGATATTCAAGCCAGTTATGCTATTTTTAAACACCCTCTCTTCCCCAAGTGCAGATCTTGAGCTCAGTGGGAGAGAATGGTTCATCTCTGAGCCTGGGGAATCAAAAAGCAGGCCCCCAACCCCCAGGGTTTAAATCTCCCCACCCCCATCCTTCAAAATCAGATTTCATATTGGACAACTGCCCATGAGTCTTGCCACAACCACAGGCCCTGGTTTGGGGAAGGGTAGACTCCAGGGGCTGTGGGGTCAAAGGGACGTATGCTGGTTTGTGCTGGCTGCCTGGCTGGCCAGAAGTGAGCCCACAGCCCTGGTCCCTTGGTTGCCTGGTAGCGCCAGAGGCTCACCACTAAGCCTGCAGGCAAACATGTCCCTGCCTGTATGCTGTCTGCCACAGTCTCTGACTCTTCCGTAGCCGCTCACAGTTGCCTGTCAGGCTCTGAAGACAGTGGGAGTCCAGGCAGAGAGCAGGCTCCCTCCTGTCATATGTCTCTCTGGGAGCTGAGCCCCAGGCTGAGTGCAGCCCAAAAGAGTGGGGAGAGCGGGGAGGGATCCCAGGAGGCTAGCGCTCTGTCACTGCTAATGAGGCTGCCTCCTTGTTTCTTCTCACTTGCTGTGCTTCCTCTTCCCAGTTCCCCTGGCGGCTGCAGCCTCTGGTTGAGGGTCCTCTAAGCCACAGGTTGGTTGTGAAATAATCCCCCTCTAAGGGACCCTGGGAAGACAGGAAGGGCAATTGCTGCCGGGGCTGACTACCCCCACTCTTAGAGAAGGGTAAGGTCACCTCGGGCTGGAGCTGGCATGGAAATGGAGGCGCCATGAGCCGCCAATTCAAAGTGAACCCCTCCTGCTCTAGATGTCACACCTGTGGGCTAATCACTGTGCTCTGTCACAGAGGAGCACACAGAGGCTCAATGGGGAGCTTCTGGCCAAGTTCACTGGCAGATCCTCCCAGTCTCCCTGACGAGGATCCTCAAAACTTCCCAGAAGCCCCAAGGCCTTGGATGCAAAGAATGAGGAGGCTGTGTTGCTTTAACTGTAAGCAACACAGCCCCCTCTCTCCCTGCCCCCGAGAAGCTGGAGGTGTTCTGGGTGTCTTCCCGCCTTAGCCAGAAGAGCTGGGCTCTGTGGCATGCTCTTATGTTTGTTGCTTCTGATGACAGGTCTTGAACTCAGTTTTCAAAATTGTTTGGTTCAAACTCTGCCAGCTGGGCACCCTGCCAGGACCTCTTCTCTCTGGAGTGGGATTAGAATAAGGTGGCTGCCTGACCCTTTCCAAGGGCACTGTTGCTCAAGTTCAACCCAGAGCATCTTCTAAAAAGCAGTTCCCTCCACATCAGGGGCCTTCCCTCTGGCCTTCTAAGCAGTCCTGAGTGATGGCTTCTAAGTGGAGCAGAGGCCACATTCCGGCTTTGGACTCTACAGAGCTCTGGAGCTGACCCCAGATTCACCTTGTGTTAGCCCGAGGCCTGGGATGAATGATAGCAGGTTGTTTACTTTCTTTGCATTTCAGTTTACTTACCTTCTAATGGGGAAAGAAGGAGAGTTGAAATTAGGGGAGAGGAGATGGAAACAGCCGCAGGACGCCCTGGGAACCTGGGAGGTGGGAAGATGGGGAAGGACCAGAACAACCCTGGAGACTGACCAGTTTCCACTTACAGTTATTATACTTACAGTTTTTATTATTTTATTTTTTAAAGCTACTAAATACATTTTAAAAACCATATAATATATGCACATGGTACAAAAAGATGTATATATGTGGAGAAAACCGTATTCCTCTTCCTCCACTGCCCCAGCCACCAGGTTCTCTCTTTAAGGGGAACTGTTGTCAGATCTCAGGGATCTGTCCAGAAATCATCTGCATATTTACTTTTGCTGCACATGTACTATAATCAAAGCCACACTGTTTAATTCCAGCTATTGCAGCATCTGCAGGTTCCTCTCATGTGAGTGTTTGTTGCAACATCTTTAATATGGGGCCTCATATGTATAAGTCACTGTACAATATTCAAAGCACTTTTCCCCCAGGTATCTCACCTGAATCCATGATAGTCCTGGAGGCAAAGATGGCTATATCCTTAAGCCCACTTTTCAGGTCAGGAAGCTGACCTGTTCAGAGAGAGTAGGCTACTTGTCTAAGACCACACAGCAAGTGAGTGATTAAGACTGGAATTGAATGCAATTTCCCTGACTGCCCAGGTAGATGTACCCCACAGGTTCCCTGAGGGAAAATACCTCCCTCCCCCCATACGATGTTGGATATAGAGCAGGTATTCAATAAAAAGTAATTGTCTTGGCAAACCAGGATTGTGTGTCGGCTGGCCTGACTACTCCCAGCAGGTCATGGGACAGGTTGTGGATGCTCAGGTGTGTGTGCATGCACACACACAAGCTCACACTCAGGGGTACATGCAGGCTCACACGCACACCCACACATACCGCGCCAGAAGGGCAAGCACAGCATGTGGGGTCCCTTGTTCTTCGTGGCTGCCTTGCCCTAGTGGTAGCTGGGAAGGGCCATGTGAGAGGCCATAGTAAGCTAATCAGGGGCCATTTTGACCCCAATAAACATCTTCATTTTGTGCCTCCACAGTATTGCAAAGGGGAGCATGCATTCCCACCAGGGCTGCAGGAGAATGTGTGTGGGACCAGGGCCTGATCTAAGCCACAAGTCCTGCAGGGCCTCTAAAGAACCTTTATTCTTGGCTCATAGACATCCCACTGGCTTCAGATGACACCTGGAGCCCAAGAGATGGGGGCAAGGGCAGTTTCAGGGCCTGAGAGAGCCCCTGTGTCCCTTCAAAGTGTCCTCTCTTCTGGACCTTGGCCAGATTTAACTGACACGGGTTAGATTCCCATGTGAGACCCAACACTATAACCTTACTGGCAATTTGCATAAGAGGCCCCTCCTCTTCAGTGTACTTGGCCCTTTATTGGGAACATATTTTGAAGGTGCTGACAGTACAAGAAAGACAGGCTTGGAATCAGAAAACCAGGCGACAAGTTCCTGGCCCTGGGCCAAGTGCTATTAGGTAAGTCTGTCTAACCCTCTGAGCTTCAGTATCTTCATCTCTATCTAAAATGGGAATTGTTTCCATAACTCACTGTGTTGGATGGTTGTGGGGCTGAATTTGGGAAATGCTTTGTAAGAGGTGACATGATGCACTGATATTACTGTTAGCATCAGAGAAAGACCAAAGGGAAGATCCTGAGGGATCTGGAGCACCTGGGGTGGAGGAAAGACAAGCAGGGAGGCAGGAAACAGTTCCCGAAGCCCTGGACATGGACTTCAACCTTGGATGAAAGAGTCAGGGTGCCCAGGGTGACACCAGCTGGCTACGCGAGGCTGGGGATTGTTCTCAGCCCTTTTGATTTTGCTGTTGGCATTTTCTCTGCTAATTAACATGTCATGAGGGTGGAGAGGAGAAAAGCTCAAAACAATAGATTTGTCTATTTGCCAGCACATCTGGGGAAAGGCTGGGTGTGCAAGGGCAAAATAGGCCAAAAATCAGTGCTTCACATTCTCAAGGAAACACCTAACTTGGGTTTAAATTCTCTGTAGCCATTGCTGATGAAAGCTCTGGGAAATCGAGGTCCAACTGAAAACCCTCGTGGATTAACAGGCAGAGAGAGAGAGAGAGAGAGAGAGAGAGAGAGAGAGAGAGAGAGGGAGAGAGAGAGAGAGGGAGAGGAGGGAGAGAGAGGGAGAGAGAAGAGTCATTTAAAGCTCTCTGGCTTTGTGGGGGGAAGGGTGACTAAAGGACATGGCTGTGCTTAGGGAGTCATCCATCCATCTGCCTAGTAAGTGTGCAGTGAGCATCCCGATCCCATCCAGCCCTCTCCTGAGGGTGCTCTGGATGCTGCAGGGAGAAAAAAAACAAGGATTTTGCTCTCCAGACATACAGACTCACATTCAGAACAATAAGAGCATGACTCAAAATTGAGTCTGTACCTCAGTAAATGGCAGTTAGCTTTTTCATATAACAATCACTCCAAAGCTTGGCTTTAAGACAACAACCATTTATTCAGCTCGCAATCCAGTGGTTAATAATTTGAGTTCGGTTCAAAGAATTCAGTTGGGAAGTTGGTCTTATCTGGTCTCATACGTCTCCATCCTTGATGATCATCTGGGACAGTTCATCTCTGTTGAGCATAGTCTCATTCTCCAGCAGGTTAGCTTGGGCTTGTTCGAGAGAGAGAGAGAGAGAGAGAGAGAGAGAGAGAGAGAGAGAGAGAGAGAGGTTAGTTTTGTTGTGTGTGTGTGTGTGGGGAGGGGGGTTATATTATTTTGTTGGTACTAAATCTTTGAAGTTTTGTGAATATTTTAGACTGGCAGCTTATGTCAATTTGGATTAGCAACATTTCACATACCGAACCATCATGGTGACTATTCTGGACAGTACAGAACTTGACCACAGTCCCATGAGAGCAAGGGTTTTTGACCTACAGTTGCATCTAGAACAGTCCCTGGCACGTAATAGGTGGGCAGTAAATAGTTGGTGTGTGGATAAGTCAAGTTAAAAATAAAATGCAATTGACTAATTAGTACATGCGATCAATACGTGAGGAAAGGGCTGCGTTGGGCTGCCTTCATTCTCAGGTGCTGAGGCAGAGCTGTGGAGAGGACACATTTAGTTTTTCTCTCTCAGCCTGGCCATCTCACTCAACATCTCCATAGTTTTCCATTCTCTCTGGACAGACAGAAAGTCTTGCAGCTTCATCCACAATGAACATTATGGATTTAACATGTTACTCTCTTGAAGACATTTGCATCTTAAGCATGAATGAGAGAGAGAGAGAGAGAGAGAGAGAGAGAGAGAGAGAGAGAGAAAGAGAGAGAGAGAGAGAGATGCTTAATCCAAACCAGTGACTTGCTCCTGAAGAATTTGTGCCTCCAGAATGCTATTACTGGACCATGTATCTCTGTGGTCCCTGGGTTCATCTCAGGAGTAGGAAGCCAGCCAGGGTGCTTCTGTTGGCAAGGAGCCCTGGGTGGCTCATTGCTGGGTACCTGGGCACTCTAGCCTGTCTGGGGTTTCACTCCAAACTGTGTTGGGCTTGATGGGGACAGAGGGGACACATGAGAAGTGGGTGTCCTCTGAGCCCCATCTCTGTAGCCAGCCCTTGGCTGGGCCCAGGGGAGGATGAGAAGCCTCTGTCCTCTGTGAGGCAACTCCATAGGTATCTTACAGTGTCCCCTGCTGGTGGGCTGGTGACACCTAGCTCTGCCTTTCTCAGGAAGCTTCTCTCCTCTCCCTCTTCTCTTCCCTCTCTCCCTCTTGTTATCTCCTTCCTGCTCTCTCTTCTCTCTCCTGCCCTTCTGTCTCCTCATTATTTCATCCGATGTCCTTCCTCACTCCCTTCTCTCTCTCTCTCTCTCTCTCTCTCTCTCTCTCTCTCTCTCTCTCTCTCTCACCAGGGTGTTAGACTGAGGTGCCCATGGCAATAACAGTTGGGAATGTAATTTAATTGCCTCTGGCTTCCTCTGAGAGCAAATGGATACCCTCCCACTGATGTGATTTGATTTCAGGGGCCTGGGGAGGCTGGGACTCCTATAGTGCCTAGACTCACTGGCTGCTTTCTGATATCCCACCATTAGAACATCATGTCTTCTTGCCAAAACATAACTGCTCCCAAGAAAAGCCACCATCTAAACGCTTTTCCATGGCAGCTCAGAGTGGCCCTGAGAGCCAGGCTGGAGCAGGGCAGAGGTGCACACAAGAACTTGTAGTTCTCTTGGGGAAACGGGAGGCGGATGATGATGTTACCCTTGATCAGGCATCCTCAAACTACGGCCCGCAGGCCATACGCAGCCCGCCGAGAACATTTATCCCCCGCTGGGTGTTTTTGCTGCCACTGCCTGTCAGGCTTAAAATAAGATATGTACAGTGTGCATAGGAATTTGTTCATAGTTTTTTTTTTAACTATAGTCCAGCCCTCCAATGGTCTAAGGGACAGTGAACTGGGCCCCTGTTTAAAAAGTTTGAGGACCCCTGCCCTTGGTTCTGTACACAGTGCTTACAGGGCCTTTGCATAAGTGGAATGTGTCTTGCAAACCTCAGGAGCAAGAGGCTAAGTCCAAGTGATTGTCTGAACTTGGTCTGTCCATTTGGGGCACCAAGCAATGTTATTGTGAGTACCCTGCCACTTTGTGAAAGTTGTTGGGTTTGGGGATTGGCTTTTTAAAAAATGCACTTGAGTTTTTATAGAGAATACTAGAGGCCCGGTGCATGAATTCGTGCACAGGTGGGATCTGGCTAGCCTGCCCCAATTGGGGCCAAGCTGACTGGGGGGAGGGGCTGCAGGCAGTTGGCCAGCGGGCCCCACCTCCTGGTCGAACTCCCGGTTGAACTCCCAGTAGAACTCCCAGTTGAGGGGACAATTTGCATATTAGCCTTTTATTATATAGGATTAGGAGAATGTCTGACTCATGAGCTGGGAGGAACTATGTGCGGTTTACAAGCAAGACCATCAGCAAGGCAGACCACTCCCCCTTCCTTGGTTAGGGGGTTCTGTTCTGGCTCTGAAACCAATTTAACTTCTGGGGTAATGGGTTGTGATTCACACTGACCACCTCGTGGGCTGGGCCACCCCAGTCCATGTTGGACTTGCAACTGGGCCCCAACACTCATTGAAAGAATTCCCGTCTTCTGTCAGCAGTGTTTCCAGCTCCTTTGGTTGCATTTGCTCCTCTGCCATCATGCAAAACAGTGCTGATCGCTGGGAGGCAGCTGTTTTGCATACTGCCAAGGCTTTAGCAAGGCGCTACTTCCTACATGTCCAACTGTTCATTCCATTCACTCCTCTATCCATTCATTCACTCAGCCAGCACATTTTTGCTATGTATTAAGGTCTGTTCTGGACACCAGGGTTATAGGTGAATGAGACAGAGCTAGGTCTCACCTTTACCGAGTGAGAACCCGCCATAAAATGTGCTTTTTTACTGTGGTGAGAATGTTTTTATAAACCTCATTGGCATTAGATGGAGAAAAGTATCTTCTAGGATGGATAATACCTGAATGACTGTCTTATTTCTCATAGGCGTTTCCTAGAGGACACCACTTCCTCCCTTCCCTGGCCCCTGACAGCAACTGGAGCCAAATACTGGCCCTGTGCTGCTTGCTGGAGGTTTGCTGTTTAATTGTCTCAGGCCCATGGGCAAGGAGGCTTCCTTAGGATGGAACATCAGTGTCATGAGAGTCAGGAATTCAGTTCCTCAAAGAAGTGGAGGTGTTCATTAGAGATCAAAGGCTGGCCCTGGGGAAACATTCACAAAGCTGCTCTGGGTAGGAGGGATCCCTTTGGGCATATCACTTCCTTTCTGCCTGTGTGTCCTGTATCAGTCAGGGATCCAAACTATGAGGAGAGAGGAAAGCAGACCCCAGGCAGCCCAGCAGCCAAGCCAGGGAATAGGCCTCTGGGGTTGACCAGACTGTAGCAAATGAGGTTAAACAGATTTACCTGGAGTAGGTAAGAAGGCCAGGAAGGACAGCCTAGGAATCTGGGCTCTGGACAAGTGACCCACTCCCCATAGTCATCACCTCTGATTTGTCTGGGTTTTTAGTCAAGCAGTTAACTTATGAAGTGTACCCAGGCTCCTGGTCCCACCATTCAAGACTCCCCACAACATGCCCCTCCCCCACCTTTCCTGTATCACTTCCCAGAGCAGCCTGCCTTGGGATGGATCACAAAGGATGGGTTATCTAACCACGTGGAACTTGCATGTGTCCCAGGCTGGCAAAGTCAGTGTGGGCCCTTGGGAGGCTTAGGAGATGCAGGAAACGGAGTTCTGAGCTGTGTCAATGCAGCAGGTAGAGGAAGCTTCTGGGGGCCACACTGAGTGGAGCAGGGAGTCTGTCTCCAGACACCTGCCTGTGGCTTGCATCTCCTCCTCGCACCTGTGCTCAGGCCTCCAGACATGGCCCCTGAGGACTTGCTCTCTCATTGTTACCTTGCTCCTTCTTCCTTCCTCCATCACCCAGACCAGTGTTTCTGTGCCTTCGTAGACCAGTTTGGCCTAACCATGTTCAGGTAGAAGGTGGTAGTTGCAGTGAATCTGTATCATTTCATGGTGAGCTTAGAATGGGATCTGAAGGTGTTTTAGCCCAGCCACACTCCTCTGCTCGCATGGACATCCCCAGTGATGAAGGACTTTGGGGAACACAGTGACTTTCTAAGAAATGCCTCCGTTATGTTGATCCAAATCTACCAAAATGAGCTGAATCCCTTTGCCTGCAGCTATTACCTGACCAGAGCCTCCTCTTCCCTGAGCACGCCCGTTCTCATAGCAGACACTGAGTCCCCTAATAAGCCTGGTCTCCATCACCAGAGTTCAGCTCACCGTGTTCGTGATAATTCCAGGTGCCGGAAATTGGTGCCAGGACCCCAGAAGTTTCTTCCATCCTCTCTCATCAGTTAAACCCTGGGAAACGTAGGGCCTAAACACAGCCTTTTGCATGAGGACTTCTAGGGGCCCCATAGGATTGCCTTGCAACAGAAGCACCCAATGGGCTAGAAACATCTTGGCCTCCTCCACAAAGCTGGGGCTTGTCTTGAGCATTTCCTTAGGCCACAGAGGGAACCTGGGGCCACTGCCCAAGGTGGACTGGGCTGAGCCTGTGCAACCTTACTCATAACAGCCATTCCTTGAGCATGGGGCAGAGATCCAATCCCTTCTCCATGGGCCCCAGCGCTGGTCTCTTGCCAGTTCATGGTAACTTCCTTAGGCAGAAACGGGCTTCCCCCTGGGGGTGCCTGGGAGGGAAATGAGGAGGGGGTGGGACCATCAGGGCCTTGGAATGCCATATCCGGGCAGGAGGATTTCTCGTTGGGAGTAACACGTGTATATGTGTGTGGACATATGAGGATCTGGGTGCTTGGAGGAAGGGGGCCTGAAATGGTAGGGGAGGGGAGAGCACTGGGACCTAGGAGGCCTGAACTCCTGCCCCAACTCAGACATAACCACCCAAGAGCACTGGGCAAGCCACCAACCTTTCCGGCCCCTGGGGCCCTCATTGCAGAGTGAAGGCTGCACGATCTCTGAGTCTCGTTCAGCTGGAATATTCAAGATTCCAAGAAGAACCATGTTTCCTTAGGAGCTAATAATTTAATACTTAACATTTTTAAGATAATGGAGGTCTTTTTTCCTTTTCTTTCCTTCCTGCCCATTTTCCTTCCCCCCTCCTTTTCCTTCTCCTCTCTCTTCCACTCTCTCATGTCCCCCTCCCTCCCCTCTTGGAAGATTCATAAGCCCTTCTAAGAAAAAAGGACATTTACTGCACTCCTGAAAGCACTCCCTTAACCACTTATTATTGGAGATAAAATGTGTCCATAAATAAAATGTCAAATATCACAGGCAAATGCCACCAGTCTAGTGGAGAGAGCAATCTATCCAACTGGAAGACTCACCTGAGTTAAGATCTGTCTAGGGAGTCAAGGTAGGACTGAATGCGACTGCCCAGCAAGGTAAGGTAGCAGGACCAGAGGGCACAGAATGGCCATTGTGGGCCTGGAGGCAGGCGAAGCCCTGGGGTCTGGGAGAGGAGAGAGGGAAAGGGAATCTCAATAGGCAGGAAATCTGGGTCCAGCTGCCCTGCTGTGGGAGCCCGGGGCTGTCCCAGCATTCAGTTCACAAACACCTTCCCGAGAAGATGAGGGGCCTGGCCTGAAGGTGTTTGTGGCCCCAGGCAGCAGAGAGATGTCAGTGGGTGTGTGACCCGATGCCCTCAGTGTGGGTCTCATGCCTGGGAATGCCCTCAGTCTGGGTCTCAAGCCTGGCAAGTGGGGCCTGGATGAAGCAGGGAATTTCCCAGGGGTGAGGACGACGGAGCCCCTAGCGCTAGGACGCTTGCATGCACGAATCCGGAGACCAGGTTCTGTGACATAGGTCTAATTTTATTGAGGAAGTACAGCAGTATTTATAGCAGAGGTGGCCAATCATAGAACGTCTTATTAGGGAGCCAATGAGCGTAAAGGTCAGGATACTGTGTACGTGGCTCTGGGAGGGGCTCAGGCAGGCGTTGCCATCTTCCTGATTTGCCAGAAAGATCTGAACTGCTGGAGTGAGCTCACAGCATTGCATCAGCCACTGCACCGAGATAAACCTCCTGTGCTCTACCTACACCTGGAGAGGTGCAATGTCCCATTCAGGGCTGACAGTGAGGGTGGAACCTTGACCTCGAGGCAGAGCCCTCACATAAGCCACTCTGCCTGCCTCTAAAAGCCGCTTTGGTGGTGACTTCCTTGCTGGCCTCTTGTGGGCAGATATTTGCTTTTCAAAAGGCTGGTTTTCCTCGTAACTTGGGAGCTAGAGTTCAGAAAGGAGTAACATCTGACTCCAGTCCTAGCTTCAAGGAAGTACTTAGCAGTGACAAGCCTGCACCTTCAGTCCCCAGTCCCTGCTAGCTAGCTGCCCCCCACCATCCTCTCTCCCACACTATCCTGAGGCCTTTACCTTCCCCCAGCCCCTCTCCTCTTCCCAAGGCCTGTTTGGCCTCCACCTGTGAGGGAGAGTGATGCTGGGTCAGTGAGCTGAGTGACCTTGGGGAACCTGACACCCTGAGAACTGGCCTGGGGAGGATGGGACACTCCAGACTGGCTTCCCTGGAGACCATGAGGGTTTGGTTCCCACCCTCCTCTCCCAGGGTCCCACATCCCTGGGAGGAGGGGGGCGATTTGGCCTGATTGATGGGTGGGCCTGCCACAGGGTCTCTGAGGAGGCCTTTTGCTGGAACAACCCTTGTTCTTGCCCTACAATGTGTCCCGTTCTTCCATTTTCTCTTCACCCGAGGGCTTGGAGGTGGTTGCTCTCAGCCCTTGAGTCTTGAGAAGGAAGCACCTTTACTTGGAGGCGACTGCACTGGTTCAGATGAGAAGACAACTAGGATATTCCTGCTGCTGAGGAGGGTACCTGCTCTGGAGAGGCCTCGGTTAAGCCTCATGGCTCTGCCTGGCCACCGTCTCTGACATTCTTATTTCTTGGCCTGGCTCCTCTCTGCTCCTGCCCAGGTCCCCCTCGAGGCTCCTCTGTACCTTTGACTCCATTCCCCTCATTCCCAGGCCTGAGGAAACCCCAGATGGGCCTGTATGTCCTCTGGGTGTCCTGGATCCTTTCTGCACCACCTTCTTCCTTGGGAGGTCCCCTTGCTGCCATCTCTGCTTCATTAAGCGCCCTAGTTCCCTGGCTCTGTCCTCTCCCTCCCTTCGACAGTTGGGCTTTAGGGAAGGCCTCGACTCAAATCTCCCCTCTGTCAGTGAACCTTCCAGAGACTTGGGACCTCATTATTGTCATCTCCACCACCTGCCCGAAGCCCTGGGCTCAAGCCTCTGCTTCTCCCTTTCCTTCCCTGCAGCGAAGCTCTGTGGTTTTTTCCCACCCCTGATCCACTCACTCTCCAGCTGTCAGTCTGTTGGGCTTCCTGCAGTGGGATCTGCCTGGGCACTGGTGGAGCACCTCTTATGTCCCATGTGCCAGGTGGGCATCAGGTGAGGCTTGCCCCCTGGGCTTCCCTGCCCCCACTGCACAAGGTTTGACCTGGACCTCCCCAGCCTGCCCCACCTCCCCCAGGCCCCAGGCCCCAGGCCTGGAGGTGCTGCTCCCAGCCAGCTCTGAGGGGGTGCTAGCAGTCAGCATCCACATCTTGAATTCTAAGATGCACATGTTTTTCTTCTTGGTGTTGAAATGGATTTGGTTCTTACACTTGATGTGTTAGTTAAGTACTTTGTGTCTGGAAGACCCTTCCTTCTTCCCATTCCTTGAAAATGTCACTTGGTTCCTGGTGAACCTTGCAATAGATGGCATTTGAGCCCCAGGGAAATATAAATGGTTAGTACTAGCATAATCGGGGACATCTGCAGATTATTTTTTAACCCAAAGGAGGAACTCTAATGGGAAAAATTGTAGGTTGTCTATTGAAGGGGCATTTGGGGATGTGAGTGCTGTTCAGATGTCACTCATCATTGGCTTGTTATGGACCAGAGATTCCACCATTAGGACTTCACTCCTCTGGGCTTGGAGACCAAATAGAAGAGTGATTATCTGCTACTTTCACAGACTCCACATGACACAGGGCTGCAGAGAGATGGGGGTCCCTGAATGGGTGTCTCCTGGCTTCATTATAGAGTGGCCAGTTGGGGACACAGCCATTTTATTGGGGTGCTCCCAACCAGAAACATCTCTAGAGCTTTTTCTGAAACCAGTTTTCAGCCTAAGGCTTTGGAGGGTGCAGGGGAGAGGCACCTGGGCGACAGCTCTCTCAGAACCCAGTGGCAGAAGAGGCAGGGTTTCCAAAGATTCATTCATAGACGTTCGCCTAACCCTCCTGTTGGAGCATGTGCATCGCCCTGCCCTCCTCTGTCGGAGCCTCTCTAGCTCAGTGTCCCCAAAATGACAGGGTGAGGAGCCCCAGACTGCTTCTCTTATGACTTGTCATCCCCGTTCTCAAATCTACCCTCTCTCCCGCCTTCCACAGTAGCCACCGCCTCCAATTCCTGACCTTCCAGCACACGTGGCAAGATCTCCCCTGCACCCCCCACCCCCGATCCTTGCTGACCACCCCTGTGGTTAGAACTTGCTTCCTGGTTCTCATCTCTGCTAATTCCCCATCTGCTTTCCAGCTTCCAAAAATCTGTTGACACCTGCTCCCTGCTCATGTCACCTCTCCTATTCCCTCTGTCCTTGTCTGTTTGTCTGCTCTTTTCCCCTTTGCTCTCATTTCTGAGGAGTTTGGGGAGGAGCTGAACCTGCTGTGTTTAGCAGGAAGCCTCCGAAAACCTTCCTGATGGGTGGGCCGAGTCCCCTTCCCGGCCTTCCAGAGGACGGCAGTGCCAGGAGCTACATCTTTGCTCCTGGGGAATTTGTAAGGCCTCCTTGTCACTGAGCTCAATTTTATTTAGCAAAGTAACGGAGACCCGGTTAGATATTGCCTGAGCCCAGCTTATTCCTAGAAATGGTTGCTTTGAAATAAATTACAATATTAGAACATATTGCTTAATTATATTTGGGTGGTTAGTTTTTTTTCTTAAAACTGCATGGAAAATAACTTCTGGTTGTTTTCTCTCTGGAAACGAGGGGTCCCATGGCTGGGTCCTGGCTAGCCAAGGCTTCAGGGAGCTCAGAGCTTGGCGAGGCTGAACGCAGTGTTCTCTATGTGGCGTCTATTAGAAAAGGTGGTGAGGTCAGAGGATGCATGGGAGGAGTCTAATTCAAGAAAGCCAGTCTGCCTCAGGGACCTTAAAACCCCTTTTACAAGTGTGTTAATTTTTTAAAGAATGCTTATCTATTCATTAAAGAAAGCACCCCTCTCTCCTCCAACATGTAAGGCACAGGGCCTTTCCTTGGCATATTAAAGATGACCATATGGACGTAAAAGCAATGACCTTGCGGTGTTCTCATGAAGGTCTGGAGTTTCAGCAGCTGCACGGGTCCCCAGGGTGGTGGCGGCATCGGCGGGGGAGGAACCCAGTGCTGGTCCTCACGGGGTCTTCTCTCTGTCCTTGCCTCTCCAGGTGCCCCCTTTCAAAGGTCTCAGCATCCGCACGCTACCTCCTGCCGCCACTTCCACCTGGGCCCCCTGCAGCCGCAGCAGCTTGCGCCCGACTTCCCCCTGGCCCACCCCGTGCAGTCACAGCCGGGCCTCAGCGCCCACATGGCCCCGGCCCACCAGCACAGCGGCGCCCTGCACCAGTCCCTGACCCCGCTGCCCACCCTGCAGTTCCAGGATGTCACAGGTCCCTCCTTCCTACCTCAGGCCCTGCACCAGCAATACCTCCTGCAGCAGCAGCTCCTGGAAGCCCAGCACCGCAGGCTCGTCTCACACCCCAGGTGAGTGCCTCCTGGTGGCCGGTGGGGCTGGGGTGGGACCCAGGGCAGTCACTATGCAGCCCTTAAGTGGGCCTGAGCAGAAGGCAGCTTTTGCTCAGTTAGACGAGAGGGATTCATTCAAGCAGTGGGAGCTGCCTGGACTCCGCAGGGCTCCCTCAGTAGCTAGTGTGCCTCCCTGTCACATGGCCCAGGTGAGGGACGGGAGCTGGACAGCTGGTGGTCACTGATGCTTACAGTGGGAGTTTGCACCTTGTGGGAGAGTTGACTGGGCACCCTCCATGTCCCCACTAGCTTCCTGGTCACCTGGTTCTATGACCCAAGATCCCTAAGGAATAACCAAAGGACATGCTGGTTCCGCCCTGCCTTCAAAGAGCCCCTGGTCTGTTGGAGAGGCCGGCTATGAACCAAATGGAGAGAAAAGTCAGACATCACTAATCTAAAGGTCTGAAGGCGCCAGGGAACCCTGGGCAAATCACTTCCCTCAGGAGCCTCAATTGTCACGAGAAAGCGTTGGATAGCTCAGTGGTTCTCAAGCTTCTGTGTTTATGGTTAGGACTATTGATACTTATTAGAAATTAAAACAGAAATTTAAAAAATACTTATTAATTCATTTAAAAATAACCACAAACTCATTATATGTTAATACCAATAATACATTTTTGAAAAATATTTATATATTAATGTGGTAAGAAGAGTGACCCTTTTTCTTTTTTAGAACATATTTGCAAATCTCTTTAATGCCTGGCTTAATAGGAGTCAACTGTATTCTCATGTTGGCTTCTGTTGCAAATCACATGTCACACAGTTACTGAAAATCTCCAGTGCCCACTTGTGAGAGAATAAAAAAGGAAAAAAACCTCATAGAATGATTATGAACATAGTTTAGAGCTCATAAACCCTATGCAGGATTCCCAGGGGCGCTGCAGCACATTTCGATAACCTCTTGGCTAGATAATCTCTAAGGCCATAAGCACCCCTAACTGTAGGGGTGAGTGCTGTATGGGGTCAGAGGGAGGAGGGGTCACCATGACTGGATTGTTCAGGGAGGCCTTCCTGTAGGAGGTGGCTTTGACTTGGGCTGTCAAAGTTAGGAAGAGTGTGAAGAAGGGTCAAGGGGAGAAGGGCATGGGGAGAACAGAGGGTGCACAGAGGTCGGGAGAGCCTGCAGGAGGCAGATCTGAGTGTCCTGAAGATAGCCCAGCAAGGACAATGGAAGTAGGAGAGGGAGCAGAAGATACAGGGAGTCTGGGGGGAGGGGGGGGGGCAGGTGACCTGCAGCAGACAAACCCAGGAAGAAGCCGAAGTACAGTGGGCAGCCGGACAGAACAGGAATGTCTGAGTTACTGGCTGGCTGCTGTCCAGCTAGGATGCTTCCTCAGTGTTTGGGACGAGGGCAAAGCTCCTGCTCTGTAGGCTGGCTGGGACTGCTCAGAGCTCCTGGGAGCTGTGCTGGCCTGGGCAGAGCTGATGCCAAGGGCCTCCTTCTCTTCTGGTGCAGGCGGAGTCAGGAGCGCGTGTCTGTCCACCCCCACCGACTCTACCCCAGCTTCGACTTTGGCCACCAACTCCAGACACCTCAGCCCAGGTATTTGGCTGAGGGCACTGACTGGTGAGTCTTTCCAGTCCCTGGGAGAGGAGTAGAGGGTGAATGGTCTTGCCTAACCCATGGAGTTTCTGTTTCCTTCCCTTGAGTGGTGCTGGAGACCTGGTTCACAAGCCCCAGGCCGTGCCCCTGTCCCCAGCCACCCTCAGAGCCATACGGTCCCCACCAGGCCCAATCCTGACAGTTAGCTCACATGTGGTTGGGTGCCCATGTGCCCAGATGAGGCTCAGGGCTCATGCTCCTGCAGGGGAGGTGGGGGTAGAGATACAAAATATTTCCTAAGCTCAGTGAGGGCTAGGAAGCAGTGGTGCTTGGGAGGAGGGCAGAAAGAAGAGTCAGGGAAGGCTTTTTGGAGAGGGTGAACCTCAAGGAACCCACAGAGAAGAGCCAGGGCATGCCAGCAAGGAGAAGCCAGCCTAATTGGAGGCAAGGACTCGGGGGTAGAATCTGGGGAGAGGGGTTGAGGTGGTGTAGGTGCTGGGCCACTGTGAAGGCTTCCTGCCATCTCCTGCATATGGGACAGAGGTCTTTGTTGCCCTGGGATATAGTGTTGCTTGCTTTTGGATCCTGGGTCCCACCAGACTCTCTGTTCTAGCTCAGGAGAGGGCTGATCTAAACTCAGGTTGGATCTGAACTCCCAAAACCTTGAAAAACTTGTGCAGTTCCCTGAATAAGTTAGAGGTGAAGGGTATAATGCCTGAAACTTATTTTAAAATTAGAGGCCCAGTGCACTCAGGTGGGTCCCTCAGCCCGCCCTGTGCTCTCTCGCAGTCTGGGACCCCTCGGGGGATGTCCACCTACTGGTAAGGCCCGCTCCCCAGGGGATCAGGCCTACGCTGTCAGTCAAACATCCCTCTGGCAGCCTGGGAGCCCTTGGGCGATGTCCACTTGCTAGTGGGGAGCAGGCTTAAGCTGCAGTAGAACATCCTTAGTGCTGCTGAGGAGGCAGGAGAGGCTCCACCACCACCACTGTACTGGCAGCCATCAGCCTTGCTTGTGGCTGAGCAGAGCTCTCCCTATGGGAGCACACTGACCACCAGGGGCGCTCCTGCATTGAGCATCTGCCCCCTGGTGGTCAGTGTGTGTAATAGTTGTTCTGACACAGTCATTCCCAGTTGTTCTGATGTTAGGGTCAATTTGCATACTACCCTTTTTTTATATAGGATAGAGGCCTGGTGCATGAGTGGGGGCTGGCTGGTTTGCCCTGACGGGTGTCCCGAATCAGGATGGGGGTCCTGCTTGGGTGCCTGGCCAGCCTGGGTGAGGGGCTGAGGGCCATTTTCAGACTGGCCACATCCCCTTCAGGGTGGGGGTTCCTGCTGGGGTGCCTGGCCAGCCTGGGTGAGGGGCTGAGGGCCATTTTCAGTCTGGCCACATGCCCTTCAGGGTGGGGGGGTCCTGCTGGGGTGCCTGGCCAGCCTGGGTGAGGGGCTGATGGCTGTTTGCAGGCTGGCCACGGGCCCCAGTGACCCAAGCTCCCAGCGAGGCTGGCTGGAAGCAGGTATCTGGGATTTATTTATCTTCTATAATTGAAACTTTGTTGCCTTGAGCAGAGGCCACAGCCAGCTTAGGCAGGCGGGAAGCTTGGCTTCCTCCATCACTGGGGCAACCAAGCCTCCTGTGTGCTCTAGCTCCATGGCTGGCCGCCATCTTGGTTGGGTTAATTTGCATATGCTCACTCTGATTGGCTGGTGGGCGTAGCTTGGGATGTAGCTGAGTGACACAATTAGCATATTACTCTCTTATTAGATTAGATAATTCAGAAGAAAATTAATGGAGAAGTGTATGTGGGGTGGGGCGGGGAGGGAGGGGAGAAAGAAGGAAGGGAGAAAGAAAGAGAGAGAGAGTAAAATAGTAAACTGTTACCACTTGGGGAATCTTGGTGAAGGGTATCCAGGAATTTTTTGTGCTATTCCTACTTTGAGGCAAAAAACTTCTTTTTAAAGAATGTAGAAACAAATATACAAAGTAACAGAAAAACCTCAACAGGAAGGATAGACTAAACAAAAAGATGTACAGTTGTGTCATTTCTCAGTCAGTTAGTCATGCAGACTGGCTCAGTCCAGGGCTGCTTTGGGAGCAACCTAGGCCTGGGCACCTAGGAATGATTCCAAAGTACAGCTCTGGTTGATTGACGGCCAATGGTGCTCCCAAGACAGGAAATAGTTGTTTCAACCTGCTCAGCTGTCCCCAGCCCCTGCTGATTCTCAGGTATACTCTGTCAAATTGAACACTCCCTGTAAAGACAGATTGCATGGCAGCCGACTTCAGCGCAGCCTTTTCTAATTAGCAGATTCAAATCAGGGAGATTTAATTGCAGTCTGGATTGAATTCTGTCCCTCAGCATCCAGTCAATCCAATCTAATTCAATCGGGTCCACATGGGCGCCCAGAGCCCTTGCATGCCCTGAGCGATCCGAGCAAACACAGGGGGTCCAATGTGGCGAGTGGGACTGGATAGGTGACACTGGTAAGAGTCCTGGAGGGAAGTCGGGAGGAGCAGCTGGGCACTGCCCTTGGCCACTTTGATTATTTAGCAAATCTCCTCCCCTTCCTCCCTCCTTTCCATCCCTCTGCATTCCTGACCCCTGCTGGTCTGGGGAAGCATAAAGGCTGAGGCCCAGAGGCTGGTCAGTGCACCTGCAGGGAATGCTGGGAGGCCCCTGTCTTGAGCCCACCTGAGCCCACTCCTGGGCCCTTTCTCCCTGTTCAGTCCCCACTTCCCAAGTAGGAAGTGCTTTCCAGAGGAGGAGGCGACCCTTTCTCCTCCCTTGTAATTAGCTCTACTCCACAAGGCCAGCCTCCTGTGAGTGACAGAGGCCTTCAGTACTCATGATCGTGCTGATGGCATCCTGCCTCTCTTTTCCAGGGAGGCCTCTCCTGCCAGGAGAAGCGCCATCTGGAAATGAGATGGCAGGAAATAAATTCTAGGAGGGCTACTCCTACCTCCGCGAGGAGCCCTGGAGGAGGAAGTGAGGAGAGTGTGTCTGCAACCCCCCTCCACCCCTTTTTCCATTAGAGAAGCATCAGAAACCACTGAATTCTGCCCTAAATTATTTCAGGAATTAAGACACCTCACCTGTCCTTGTCTAGCCCCAGGCTTTTTCTCTTCCTTGAGGATATTTTAGTTCTACTCTAGCAGCTTCTCTCAACCAGGATACAGGCTCCCTTTCTGGCCTGGGCCTGATAACCTGACCTTGACTTTGAGCCACCACTCCAGTTCTGAGCAACCCGGTGGCATTAAGTCCCTCTATGACTTAATCCTGGCTCCGTGTTTCCAACTCTGGCCCCCGGTGCAGACAGCAGCCTGCTCTATTGCCCGCCCCTGGCCCCGCCCAGTGGAGACATCCAGGCACATGGACTTGAGAAGGGGGCGGGGGGCGAGGATAAGAACCTCCTCCTACCCTGCTGCAGGCAGCTCTGCCTCAGCAGCCTCCTGGCTCACATTTTCCGAGCAAGCTCCACGCAAAGGACATAAGGTTCCATGGGGCAACCAGACTACGCCATGCTCCAAGGCCTCTGACAGCGGAAGATAAAGTTGAGGCTGATGTTTAGACACAGCTGATAAAACTGGTGCTTTGAGGCAATGTCCATGTAAATCTCCAGGGCACTGTTCTGAGCAACCCGGTGGCTCAGGCCTTTGGGGTATTTCTATGGCCCCTTTAAAAACTCAGCCGCGTTCTCACAGGCCAGTGGCAACAGCAGGAAGGTGGCAGACACTGCTTCTCCAAGGGCTGAAGTCTCCTGGGCCGAAGTCCCAACCCAGGCTCTTTTAGGGCCCAAGCAGCATCCGCTGTTCAGGGATCCTGGGGTTAGGAAGGAATCTTCTGATGAGATGAGAAGAGGGAATCCCAAAGCCTGTCCAGGCCCAACCGGGCAGATCATCCCTCTCACCCAGAGGCTGAGGTGCTTCTCCACTCAGCATTTTTGGGTTTGGAGCAACTCTGCTTCGAGTTCCTTGCAACTTTGATTTCGCAGAATTTTCCAAACGTCTTTGCTGCTTTGACTAAGCTGGGACCCTGAGACTGCATAGTCAGAGTTTCAGCCACATGAGGGTGCCCCGTGGAACTCCCTCACCGATGCAGGACATGGGATAAGGGATAAGCTCAGGCAAGGGTCAGAAACCCTGGTGATGCTAACTGGCTAGCCAAGGAACATGGAAAAGGCCAATTTTCAGGCCAAAGGTAGATCTGAAGAAACAGGGGCCAGCCATGGCAGGGCATCTCAGTGGTTAGAGCACCAGCCTGCCAACTGAAGAGTTTAGGGTTTGATTCCTGGTCAAGGGCACATATCTCAGTTGTATGCTCAATCACTGGCCCCAGTGGGGGCTCATGCAGAAGACAACTAATCAATATGTCTCTCACACATCAATGTTTCTCTCCTCCCCCCAAAACTCTCTCCCCTCCACTCTCTCTAAAAAAAATCAATGGAAGAATATCCCCAGAAGAAGATTAAAAGAAAAAGAAAGAAATAGGGGCTGGACTACTAAATTTCTAAGTTTGCTTCTGACTGGCTCCAAGAATTTAACTTGAGGGGTGTTGAGGGTGAAGGGTGATGGAAGAAGATTTGACTTTGAATGGTGGGCACACAGTGCAGTATACAGATCTTATATCATAGAAATCTACACCTAAAACCTACATGATCAAATGTCACCCCCATATATTTAAGGAAAAAAAGAGTTTAACTTATTTCCCAAAGGACATATTTATTAGGAGTTGTTCCATGGATCCTGGCTAATATATATAGAACATCTATGAATATGTACATTATAGATTTATCATGGCTGGAAGCAGAAATCAGGTATTTTTTCTGTAGTTCCCCTTATCTGAATTCTGCTGGTCACACTCCGGTGGTGTCGCTTACAATGTTCCTCAGTGTCCCATGTTCCCCACAGATCAAGGTTTGAGCAAATTTTGGTCCAGCTCTTACTTTTTGGCAAAAATACTTTAAAGGTGGTGTTTTTTTCCAGCAGAAGTTGGTTGTCTCTCCTTTTGAGATGTTAGTAGCTATATCCTAAAGAAATAAAGGATCTTTGCCTGCCAGATCCTTTATTTCTTTAGGATATACAAAAAGGAGTTCAATCATTCCTTACTCATTTTTAGCTAGAAAAATTTTATAAGAGAAATTTCCCTTTATCAATGACTTGGTTACCCTGAAGTACAGTTAACAGAAGAAAGACAAGATAAATGGTTGTCCTCCCCCGCCACCCCACTTTACTAGTTTTCTAAATGAGGAGTTGGTTCCTTAACATTCTTCAAAGGGACCAGTCTTCTTAGGGTCACTTCACCTTGTGGATTTGTACCTGTCTGATGTGTTTCAATCTATTGCAGTTATGCTCATTGACATGCAAATTGTCCAAACTCTGACCAGTTTCCACCTCTTCAGGATAGTTTTGACATGACACTGGTAGTGTTTTCAGTTATGATAAAATGTTTCACTCAATCTCATTTGCACATTTCATGCTCCAGACCTGAAATTAGCCATTTCCCCAAAGAGCCATGGTTCCTTTTCAGTTGCATCAATGGATCAATTTTTAAGTAAAATAAAATTTCCTATACTTTTAGGAGTGGGGTGAGGGTGAGGTCTAGGGTAACAGGTCCCGAGTCACAGAAGCTGAGATCCTCTTCTCTTGTTTGCTCCAAGTGGTTGAAGTATGGCCTCTACTCCCTCCACTATATTTGGACCTTTGCTCTGAATCCCTGACCAGCTCTATTTGGATTTTTCTTTTAGCATTTCCATCGGGGGTGGGGGGGTGGGGGGGGGGAAGGCTGTGTCCTGGAAGGGTGCTTAGGTACACTCGTTTCAAAAAGTTATATGAGGTCTTGACTGTTCTAGCCCCTCTGACCTTGCAGAGCTCTTTCTTCTCTGAGTCTCATTTTCAACTGTAAAGAGAGGGGACAGGTGACTGAGGTCCGTTTCTTGCAGCTCTGGCAGTTTGTCACTCTGGTTCTCCACCATGGGCTTGATGTCTGAGGTCCCTTCTGTAACCCGATGGCTGAGTACCGCCCCCACCCCCCCACGTGGCTCACTGTGGCTGTGTCCCTGCAGGGATCTCAGTGTGGACGCCAGCTTGAGCCCTGCTCAGTTCCAGGTGCGGCCCATCCTTCAGCACTATCAGCATTACCTAGCGACGCCTCGAATGCACCACTTTCCCAGAAACTCCTCCTCCACGCAGATGGTGAGTGAGGGGCTCTGCCAGGAATGGATTCCTGTTGCCTGTTGAGGGACATGGTGGGCTGAGCCTGCAGCTCCCTTGTATCCTGTTCCCTGTGTCCTGTTCCTCTGTGTGTCTTGCTCCCAGGCAGGCCAACTGCTCTCCTCCCCTCCCAACTCTTACTCCCACTCTGACTTGAGAGCACCTGTTGCACGAGAATCTTGTACTGCTGAAAGGACTGGGTGGGGCAATGGAGGATGGGAGGGGATAGTTGCAAGTGTGGGGAAAGGCTCAGGTCTAAGAGCAAGCAGGGTGGTCTCTGTATGACTACACTTAGTTAATTTCTCAGGGTCAGTACCTGCCTCAGTGTTAGTTCGCTTATCGGTGAAATAGGATGAAGACACCTGCCTGGCTCATCTCACAGGACTGGTGTGAGGAACTAAGAGACCCAAGGGGTGGCCTGGCTGCTAATACAGTCAGCTTCCTGCAGGGGGCTGGGCTTCTCTTCACTGCAGGGTGCTGAGTCTGCAAAAGGATCAGGTTCCATTTGGGGGCATGGCAAGCTGCATGGAATGAAGGTGAAGGTGTTTGCTTAAACTAACAACAACAATGATGTAGCAAAAGACTGAGAATCTTCTTATTCCCAGGCAGCTTCTTCATGTTGCTACCTAAATCACAATTCCAGCCTCTCAGTCCTTGCCCCTGCCTTTAACTACTCAGCACCCCAGTCTCCTTATCTGTAAAATGAGGGGCGAGGGTCAGTCATCTCAGCAGTCTTTCAGCCCTGAGGTCCTATGGTTCCTGTTATAAAGCACCATTTACTGAGAATAAAAGCTAACATTTATTGAGCACTTATTGCATACCAGGCATGTTTGAAACCATTTAAATAAATTATTTAAGCCTCTTGATAACTCCACATGAAGAGGTAATATCCCTATTTTAAAAATTAGCAAGCTGAGGCGTAGAGAGGTTAAGTAGCAGGCCAGGGGCATGCAGCGAATAGGATGAGGAGCTGTGCTGGACACCTGGCTCTCTGATTCACACCTGGGTTGGGGCAAGGTGAATGAGGCAGCACCAACCAAGTACACGTGCAGATCTTCTCTATATTGAAAAATTTGACATTTTGTTCATATTTATATTAATTTTGATTTTTAAAAAACGTTGCAATAAAATATTACTTTTCTCGATCACAGTGCCCCCTTAAATGTTGTGCCCTCACTTGCCCCACCCGGGTCGGACAATGTGGAGTCAAGGGGGAGAGAATTGACTCTGCCTTCACTTCCCCAACTGCCTGAGTTTGAAATGGTGGTTCTGCCGCTTGGTTGCATAAGTAGGGCCACTTACTAAATGTGTCTGTGTCTCATTTACCCTGTCAGTAAAATGGGGATAGTAATTACACTCACATTACAAATCTGATGAGATCATGAAATTAGCTATCTGAGGGCTTAGAACAGTACCTAAACAAACACCCCATCAAGCCAGGTGTTACCTTATTGATTTTGGTGTTCTTTCTGGGGCTGGTCTAGCATAAGCTTGGTTCTTGAGGTGTGAAGGAGACCAGGAGCAGGAAAAATGACACTTCTGCCCACAGTTTCTAAGCATATGCAGATTGGTGGTTATGGGAGGAGGACTCGGACGCTGGGATCATGAAGTCTTGAATCTTACCTGAGGCATTTTCTCCCCAACAGGTTGTCCATGAAATCCGAAACTACCCTTACCCTCAGCTTCACTTCCTTGCTCTTCAGGGACTGAACCCTAGCAGACACATCTCTGCTGTGAGGGAGAGCTATGAGGTATGCCTGCCCTTCTGTCTGAGAATCCTCTGGCCAGCTTGGCTCCAATGGGGTTGGTGGAGAAGCTATTATCATTCATCACTGCCATTTATCATGTCCTCTCTCCTTTCCCCCTGCTGGTGGGTAGGGCATGAGTGGGGCAGGAGGAACCTTGGGGTTGAGAGGAAGAGAAAGAAAATGAGAGCAAGTAGAGATATTTGTTCTTTCAAACAAGTTCTTCTGAATGGCTGTGTGAATGCTTCCTGCTAACATCTGTCAGTGCCTCTCCTCATCACATGTGTACATGTGCCTTTGCACATGAGTGCACATGTCCACATTTTTCTCTTTGCAGGAGCTGCTGCAGCTTGAGGACAGATTGGGAAATGTGACTCGAGGAGCTGTACAGAATACCATTGAGAGGTTCACCTTCCCCCACAAGTACAAGAAGGTGAGTCAGCCAGCAGGCCAACATGTATAGTAAGGGTGAGGGTGGGGAGGATATAGGTTGACTTTGGTCTGGTTGTCCACAGAGGAGCACAATCCAAAATTTAGAAGCCTTTGCTCTGATTAGATGCTCTGAAGTAGCAATACCTTCCCAGGTTTTCTCCTTAGCCTCTGTCAGGTGTAACTAGGAGGGGATATGGTGGCCTCTCATTAATAAGGGAAGAGGCTGGGTATGTGTGTGCATGTGGACTTGTGAGTTGGCATATTAGGAAGGGGTACAGGGAAATAAATGTTAGTATCTGAGTGGGGTGAGCAAGGGGAGTGCCTACACAGAAGGCTAAGACTTGCCTTGGGAAAGAATTCCAACTTCAGTCTCACATGTAGACAAATGGGCAACTAAAGCTTCAGAGCAGCATTTCCAGTTCTCATTGAGCATCAAGATCATCTGGGGAGCTTTTAAAGCCACATATTCACAGGCTCTACCCTAAACCTACAGAGGTAGATTTTTCAGAATTGTTGCCAGAAATCTGAGGTAGGATTAGAAGCCAGGAATCTAAGTTTAAAAAATGTTAGATTAAATTTAAAAATTTAAAAGCAACTAAAATGTCCCTCAATAAGTGAATGGACAAACTGTGGTTCATTCATACAATGGAATATTATTTCATGACTAGGGGCTCAGTGCACAAAAATTTGTGCACTCGGTGGGGATCCCTCAGCCTGGCCTGTGCCCTCTCGCAGTCTGGGACCCCTCAGGGGATGTCCCCCTGTTGGCATGTCTGGCCAGCCTGGGTGAGGGGCTGATGGCTGTTTGCAGGTTGGCCAACCCCCCAGTGGAAACCCTCACCCCATGGGGGTGTGGCCAGCCTGGGTGAGGAGCTGAGGGCTGTTTTCAGGCTACCCACAGTCCCTTCAGGGTTCAGGAAACCACTGGGGTACCTGGCCAGCCTGGGTGAGGGTCTGCGGGCCATTTTCAGGCTGCCCACAGCTCCCATTGACCCAAGATCCCAGCGAGGCTGGCTGGAATCAGGTTTCTGGGGTTTATTTATCTTCTATAATTGAAACTTTGTTACCTTGAGCAGAGCCCTAGGCAGGTTATGAAGCCTCCTGTTTGCTTCAGCTCTGTGGCTTCTATAATTGAAACATTGTTGCCATGAGCAGAGGCCCAGCCAGCCTAGGCAGGTAGTTGCAATGGAAGCCTCCTGTTTGCTCTAGCTTCGTGGTTGCTGGCCTCCATCTTGGCTGGGTTAATTTGCATACAGCAGCTCTGATTAGCTGGGGGCGTGGCTTGGCTGGTGGGTGTGGCTTAGGTGTCTCAGAGTGATGGTTAATTTACATATTACTCTTTTAGTAGAGTAGATAACAAGAAATAATCTATTAAGCCATAAGAAGACATGAAGGACTGGAAATGCATATTACAAAGTGGAAGAAGCCAGCATAGAAAGACTGCATACTATATGATTCCAACTACATATCATTCCAGAAAAGGAAAACTAAAGACAATAAAAAGATCAGTTATTGCCAGGGGCCTCAGGAGAAGGAGGGAAGAATGAATAGGTGATTCCCAGGGGATTTTTAAGGCAGTGACATTATTTTGTATGTAATGGTGGACACATGACAATATGCATTCGTCAAAACACAAAGGGCTGTTTAACACAAAGAGTAAACCCTAATGTAAACCAGAAGACTTCAGTTAATAGTAGTGTATCACTATTAGTTCATCAGTTGCAACAAATGCATCACACTAAGGTGATATGGGAATAATAGGGCAAACTGAGTGCATATGTTGAGAGGCAGAGGGAAGTGGGAATACACTATATTTTCTGCTCAATTTTTATGTAAATTAAAACTGCTTTAAAAATATAGTCTGATATGATGACAAATAAATAAAAATTTAAAAATCTAAGAATGAAAAGCTTGACAAGCACTGAGAATCTTAGATCAGAAACATACTCATTGTGGGCAAGCCAGAGCCCATCTTCAGCTCCTCACAATAGACATTTGTAAGTAGAAGGAATAAAGGAAGGAAGAAAGGAAGGAAGAAAGGAAGAAAGGATGGAAGGAAGGAAAGATGGAAGGAAGGAAGGAAAGATGGAAGGAAGGAAGGAAGGAAGGAAGGAAGGAAGGAAGGAAGGAAGGAAGGAAGGAAAGGAGGGAGGAAAAGAGAGGGGAGGGAGGGAGGGAGAGAGGAAGGGAAATTAGATGAATGAATGCATGGATGGATGAATGAATGAGGCATGCTGGACCTGAAAGTGGAGGAGAAGGCTGGAGACAGGGATCTAGGTTTGAAAGGGTCTAAGGAGAAGTAAACAGGATAAAGGAAGCAGCAAATATGAAGCTGTTCAAGCACAGCCAACAGTTTGCAAAGGATTGATTCATTGGTATCCCATTTCTTTCCAAACTCTATGCTCCTAGGGCAGTGTAAGTTTATGTCTGGGACATGAATTTCCTGGAACAACAATAATAAAGTTCATTTGGCTTTAACCCCCTATATTTTGCAGCAAGGAGGAGGGGTGGAGATTAGGCAGGGAGAGGGGCCTGGAAAGAGCATAGAAGTCTGGGTATAACTTAGGAGCTTAAAAAAAGACTGCCCCACTGGAGGAGGGAGGTGGGGGAAGAGGCTGCAAGGGCCAAAGACCACTAGGTGAGTCTGCTCTAGGTAACATGCTCCTCCTTTGTTTCTCATAGAGAAGACCCCAAAATGGCAAGGGCAAGAAGGAAGAGGGGGAGGAGTCAGACACTGATGAGAAATGCACAATTTGTCTGTCTATGCTGGAGGATGGAGAAGATGTGAGGTAGGAGGCCAGCCTCTTGGATTCCATCTCCTTTTTCTCGTGGGTATTGGTGATCAGTCATGTGCTGAGTGTTGGGTGGGGCTTGCTTGTGAGTGTGAGTGACTGTGTGTTTGTGTGTGTGACAGGTGTACCATAGTGTGCTTCATGGTTGTTCTAGGATGATGGAGTGTGGAACATTCTAGATGTGTGGTGCCTATGGGTATGGACTTATAGATGCTAAGTTTCAGAGAACAGCCTGATATTTAGAGCCTGGATGGGTCTAAGACAAAGTCATGGCTTTGTTTCAGACTGCACTGAAAGGCTGCATGCAGGAGAATTTGGGGGTTCTCCTTCCTGTTGTGTTTTCCCATCCCAGCCACAGCTTCACTCCCTGGAAGAGCTCCCATGACCCTCTTTGTCCCCCAGTAGTCCTGGGTGTGAGTCTCCTGGTAACCTTGAGTAGCCATAATCCCTCAACTCCTGGCACAGCCCTCGGGTTCTTCCCCTCAGCCATTCCTCTGACTCTCCCCCTCTCTTTCAGGCGCCTACCCTGTATGCATCTTTTCCACCAACTCTGTGTGGACCAGTGGCTCGCCATGAGCAAGAAATGCCCCATCTGCCGGGTGGACATTGAGACACAACTGGGAGCTGACAGCTGAGGAAGGAATTAGCCAGTGGATGCCCCATTTTCCTTCACCAGGTCCCCCCACGGCCATAGCCCTTGCAGCCAAACTTTGCCTTCTGAGCCATTTGATGTAGAGGAAAAGCCTGCAAGCACATTTTGTGGAAAGAGGAGTTGGTGGTATCAGTGTCTGAGGGAAAGGAAGGGTGGGGGAGGACCCACCCATCCAGAATGGTGACTGTCCCCATCTGCCTCGCTGCGCGGGAGGGAGGGAGCTGGCCGTGCCCAGAGCAGGGGTGGGAAGGGGGGGCCCCACGCTGCTGCGAATCTAGACGTGATCCTGAAGGTCCTAGCTGATAGACCGGCCCCTCAATCCTGCCCTTTGAAGGATTGTATATATACCTCTCGACCACGTAGAAACCATGTAGGGGTCTCTAGCTATTTCTGTGGATGGCAGCCAGAGCATGTTAGCTTAAGAAAAATGTTGTGTGTGGTGCTCTAGTCATCTTGTGGTGGACATGTCGCTATTACCGAATTCGCACCAAATATTTCTCATTGAGTTTCTTGTTTTGGTGCCTGACCGAAGCAACCAACAACAGCCCAAATCTTCCCATCTTTAAGAGAGAAATGGGAAAAGGAATCAGAAATGGAAGAAAAAAAAAAAAGCCAAATCCTGTTTACAATGAAAAAAAGGATAATTTTTTTTCACCCAGGTTGGGAAACAAGGAGGGGGGTGGGGGTGTCCTTGTTTTGTTTCCCATTTTGGTTTTCCCCTTTGCTTTGGTTTTTCTCATGTTTACAATGTATGGAGCATGGAAGGGGCCATCTGGGAACGGGGAGGACTGGAGAAGGAGCAGATGGGGGTCTTAGATGGGCCTTTGAAGGGCTCAGCCGGGGTTGGGAAGGCAGAGGTTGAGTAGGTAAGAGAAGAATTCTGTCTTGAAGGAGGATCCCCAGTTCCAGAGTCCATCCATCTTCTTAGCTCCAGCCATACCCCCAGTTCCACACTGAACCATGGAGGGGCCAGCCTTCAACTAAAGTAGCCACTAGGTTCCTCAGAGCCAGGATACCCCTGCTCAGGCCAACTTCTTTCTTTCAGCCTGCTTAGGCCCTGTCACAAAGAGGCAACTTGGCCACTGTCTCCCTATGCAAAAAATTAACCAGATGATGAAGCTAAAATAGCATAGGTGATGGATACTTGGTCCTGGCCAAAGTGCTCTCAGCTAGCACTCAAGGGCTGAGGCCAAATACTGTGGACCTTGAGGAGAACTTTGAACTTCCTTTGGGATGGCTCAAATCTTGGAGACTCTTAGAGATGACCCTGGCCCTGAGACCCTGTTGGCAGGGTTTGGGAGGCAGTGTTCCTAGCCTCTGGCTCTTTCTCTGACTCTGATAACCTTGGGTAAACCCCTTTCTTTCTCTGTGCCTCAGTTTCCTTCTCCTTAGAGTGGGGAGAAACAACAGTGCATCTCCATTTCCACATCTCTACCTCACCTAGCTATTGTGAGGATTAATACTATCTTCCCACACATTGACACTCTCTCTTGGGGACCTTCTTAGGGTGTAGGGATGGGGGCAGGGAGAGGCAGACCTGAAGTTCCAGGTGACACCATATCTTTCTGAACCACCCCACAGTTATTCTGAATCTCAAGGAGAGCAGAGAGATGGGAGAACAGAGGGATGGAGATGGGAAAATCTACCAAATTCCACCAAATCCACCAATCCCAACCCAACTTTCTTTATTTATAAGAGGAAACTGCCAGCTCAGCTGGGATTCTGCCCTCTTCCTTTACCCCTCCCCTCCTTCTCCCCCTCATTTGCACTGCCCTCAAAGGCCTATCCCCCACCCAAGTCTCAATGCCCTTATATCAATAAGAGAAGACTAGAGGGTCCCGGATATTTATTACGTATATGAAGGAATTCCATAAGGTTAAGGAAATCAAGTCTGCATTGCTGCTACAAAGGGTAAAACCAGGACCAACGGGTAAAAATGACTGGGAGGCAGATTTTGGCTTGAGGTGGAATCTTCTAGCACAACCAGAACTCTCAGGTGGAGGGATGGCTACTCTGGACACCTACAGGCAGAGTGGGGGAGGTGGCTTCTGGTGGGAGGTTGCACAAGAATGTTTCTCAGGCTAAGCCATCTTTCCTGAGCACCTGCCAGTGCAAGTACTGGGACAGGAGATAGCAAAGAAGATGATATTCCTCCTCTGGGAGCTTACACTGTAGCTGAGGAGCTAAGACACAAAGAATAGTGCAAAAATGGTGAATAGTCTAATGAGCATGACCTTGTCCCCTTCACTGATTCCAGTGTGTGAACAGTGTCTCTAGGGCTAAAGGTAGAGACCCTGACAAAGTGGAGAGTACTTCTGAGGCAGAATTTTGGGGAAAGCTAGTTACTAGTTACCCCTGGAAGTTGGGAATTATCTCCACCCTGCTTTGACCCCCAGGTAGCCAGGATGGTGTAGGGAAGGTCACTCCCCTCTTAGTCTTGGGCTCTTGTTCTCTCTAAGGCCAGTTTGAAAGGCCAGTAGGTAGAGGGTGTCAGTGGGAAGGCCAGATGGAGTGAGAGCTGGAGCCCTGGGTTGCATCTTGGCTCTTCACTGACAAAGTGGGTAGTGCTAGAAACCAGCCTTCCTCTCTCTGGGCCTCAGTTTCCTCTGCTGCCACATGAGGAGGTTGGATTAGATGCTTGCTAAATTTCCTTCCAACACTCACATTCTCTGGTCCTCCCTGATATCAATACATCATTCAAGTCATTAGAGCTGTGTGCCAACTGAGCTGTTGAAATGACTTGCTGTGGGCACCGATGTCTGCTTCAGAGGCTGAGAGTGGGATGTAGTCTCCTCCTCCTCCCAGTTGTCTGCAGGCCCCCGAGTGCCCCAGGCTAACTTTAGGCACTGCCTGGGGTGGGTGGAGATCACATGGAGGGAAGAGGTCAGCACTAGCTTTGGGGATAGAGCCTAAAGCCCCTGTCCCCTTATCTCTTTGGGGGGCTCTTAACCTGCAGGTGGGCACAGAAGATGACACGGTCCCGGGCACCTTCAAGCTCCTTTATCGGGGCAGCTGTCTGGCCAATAAGAGAGGACAAGGTGTCTGCGCTTCTGTTCCCTCGAGGTCCGTTCCCTCTTGGTCTGGGAGCCGGGAAAAGTGGAGAAGAGGAAGGCTCAGGCCTCAGCATCTCACACCCACCACCTCCAGGAGGAGAGACCTCCTGGCCTCCTTCTGCTCAACTCAAGGGACTCAGACCCTTTCTTGACTGAGACGCATGAGTGCCTTCTGGGGCAAGAGCTGCCCCAGGATTGGGCCTCCTAGCCACAGTACAGCCCTGGCCGCAGTGGGTCCACCGAGGACACCCATCTCAAAACCAACACCACAGCCTGGCCTGTGCGGACAGAGGGTGGGGCATGGAGCCCTTCCACTTGCCAGGACCCCCTTGGGCCCTGCAGCCCTCGCCTACCACCTGTGGCGGGACCCTAACTCCTCTTCTGCAAATATTCCCAGCCTCCGTGCAAGTATTCTTAACCCTTTATGCCTAACGAACAAGCACAGTTTTTTCAATGGTGAAGAAAAAGCACCAGATTTTTTTTTCCTGAAGAAATACCCCAAGCCCCTCACCCCCCCCCCACCGCCCCGCCAGGCGGCGGGACACACACTCCCCGAGTGGGGCTGTAGCAACGTCTGTCAGGTCCCCCCCCCTCGTGTTTCATCTCCTGCGCGCACATAGAGCAAATGCTAGAGCGATTTCAGCTGATAGAAAAACAAAAATGAAAAACAAAAAACAAAAAACATGGCACGTTGCTAGTTTACAGGGTTTTGTGAGTTTAAATGCCTTATATTTAACAATCATAATTTATGACTAACTTGTAGATATCGTGGGTTCTTATTTAATTATTTTTATAGTTGTTTTGCATTTTTAATTATAATTTATTTATTTAGAAAGGATACTAATTTTTTTTATTACTCCTATTACCTCATTTTGCCGTTGTTTCTGGGAGTGGAATGCTTTGCATGCATTGGTACGATGACAAACAACTATGAATACAAAAAAAAATTTAAATAAAATTCCGCGAACTTTATTTCGTCCAAATATCAGGGTGTGTGATTGCAAGCTGTCCTACTGTGGTGCTGGCCTCTTTGGATACATTCCATATGAAATGCAAACCTTTGATTCTGTATGCTGTGATCTAGTGAAAAACTCCAATATAGTGACTGTATTTAGCACATATATTAATATAATTTGCACTTGTCAGCAGACTGGGATAATCCTTTCACTTGCTACCCTTGTCCCCCTAACTCCTTATCACTAACCTGTCTTCCCTTCTTCCCTCACCCTTCCGACACCTCAGCTCACCCTGCCTCCATCTTCTGAGGAAGCTCTGGGAGACTGGAGGTCACTCTCTCTACCTGGGCTATAAATCCCTCTGGTTCCAGAATGTTCCCTTTGGACATGACTAGCAGGAGCCTGGTTTATTAGAATGAACCCTGGACTGGAGATTAGGAGGCTTGGGTTTTCAAACCAGCTCTATTGTAACCTTCTCTGTGACCTTGAACAAATCCCTTGGCCTCTCTGTGTCTCAGTTTTCTGGGTTTGCGGGGGGGGGAGGGGAGGTGCTGGAGGTGAGCTGGAGGGTCTCCAGGGTCCCTGGGATTCAGAGAATGACACGGATCTGGTGGGAGACTACCATGCTGTGTTGTCTTCACTCCTCTTAGGAGTGAAGAAAGGAAGGAAGGAATGGAGAGGAACAGAGTAGACAGAGAATGTATCCGGTGGATTTGCTCAAAGGAAATATTCGGAAGGTTTCTGTCGTTTTATGTATGCAGTGTCCTGGAGTGACAGGGGGGCAGGACATGTGGGCTCATCCCTGGATACGGGGCATGTGCTTTCACAAGGCTTGGTAGTCACTTGGAGGGTGAGTTGAAATCCATGTCTTGTTAGTTTTGGGGATGGGGCAAGCCCCAAACTATGGTGTTTAGAATTGGTACCCCATCCTAGCATCTCTTGGAGACTTTATTGTTGAGGCATCACCCTTGACAACTGATTGGGATGAAGATTTTAGAGTCATGGATCCTTCTCCCTAGTATCTCCTCTTCACTCTCTGCCATTGCTCCAGGGGGCTGTGGGAGGGGGGAGCTGCTGTGGATGGGGGTGGGCTCCAGTCTCATTGCCCCAGGAGGAGTGCTAGGGAAGGGTTTGGGGAAGTGGTGGCCTCGAAGCCTGGCCCAGCTGTGAGCTGAGATCCTTTGAGCTAAAGGAGAGAGAGGAGGTCCATGCCCCCAGAAGAAGCCTGGCCCAGAGTAGGCAATCCACTCCTGTGCTTCCCGCATGTCTGCCTCTTCCCTCCTCTCCTCCTTCCTTTCCTTTCCAGCCCATCTTGCCTCTTGCCTCTTGACATCACTGCCTTTGCCTAATGGAGCAGCCCACACTCCACGTGAGGCCCCCTGGGATGGTGCTGATGGGGGAGGAAGTGGATGCACAATTTGCCACTCTGCCTGGCCAGGCTTGGAGAAGTGGCTGGGCCGATGGTCCCTAAGCCCCAACTTTGCTCCGGCTGGACCATGGGTCTCATTCCCTGGGCTTCCTGCCTTGCTGCCTGCCAGCTTCCCTTTGCCTCCGCCCTGGAGCCTTGTTCTCCTGCTTTCCTTGGAGAGGGCCTGTGGAGTCCCTCACCGGGCGCAGACCACCACTGCTGGGCCTGGCAGACACTGCCCTCTTGGCAAGGCTCCTGGACGGACATGCCTTACGCTGCTCTGCAGGGTCAGAGTGGGAAGGGGCCCTTTGCCCTGCCTGGCCTGTGGCCCATCCCCCCACACACACACTCCTCACTGCAGCCTTCCCCTCCCCCAACCCCACACCTAGCCTTGGCTGCAGCTCATTTCTCAGCTGTGGAGCCAGCCAGTCACACCGGGCCCTCCAGGGGGTAATTTGGTTGCCCCTGGTAAGTGAAAGGATTATCCTCAGTGTTGATTGTCCTTTTTTGTAATCCTCCTGCTGTTCTGTTCTGTTGTGCTGTGCAACATTTTGCTACATAGACTATTTTATAGCAGAAAGCTAGAAGAATATTTATTATGAATATTAAAGCAATAGTGCATCAATGAAAAGGCGGAGACATTAGGAATCGTGTAAATGCTTAGATTCACTTTTGGTGGATTTTTTTGTACTTTATTTATAACTAATAAAAATGACCTGCATTGCTAACTACACCTCATCGGTGCAGGGTGCTTATTTCTGTGCAGACCCGGGTGTAAAGCAGAAAGGTCTTTGTCCACGATTGAAGGCCCAGCAGGTATGTTTCCCCATGCCTCTCATTCCTCCTCCTCCCTCCCTGTCATTCACCTGCTTTCTTTCCCCCTCCTCCCCTCCTTTTTCTTCTTCCTCTGCTTCTGGACACCGCCTCCTCCTCCACCTTCCCCTTCTTCTCCTGTCTCATGCATCCTTTTCTTCAACCTCTTTATCTCTCAAAGAATCTGTTCTATGCTGTGAGTCAACATCTAATTCACCTGTTTCCTAAACTTTAGTTTATATTTTTTTAAAGTTCCCATTCTTGATCAATCTTCAAATGTAACCTCTTGTGTTTTGACCTGGAGGGCACCTCCGTTTCCCTGTAGGGGAGAAGGAATGTGATTTTGACCATTGGCATGGGTTTCTTATTCCTTTGGAAGAGTCCAGTTCAGACACTCAGCATCGTTTAGACTCTAGAGCCTGGTCTCCGTGTGCGGGTCAGTGAACTGGAAGGTGGCTTTCTTTCATAAACTGTAAACAGAACCCATATGAAGGAACTATTTGTAAAAGGAATAGACTTCACTTTTTAGAGTGGTTTTAGGCTTACAGAAAATTGAGCAGAACGTTCAGAGTTCTGATACATTCTCTTCTCCACCACCTCTCAGTTACTTCCATTACTCACAACTTGCCTTAGTGTGGTACATGGTTACAATTGTTGAGCCAACATCCATACATTATTATTGACTAAAGTACATAGTTTACATTAGGTTAATGAAAGTTTAAATCCCTTGTTTTTGATCAAGTAAGGTGATCTCAGATGCTGTCTGTCGCTTTCCACATTTTCCATCTATGTCTCCCCATCCATGAATCAGGGCTCACTAGTCCTGGCCCCATTGCTCACCTGCATGTGGATGGGAAAGACCCTGCCCTTCCCTGGTTTCCAGCTGTAAAAATGTGGATGGGTAGAGTAGGCTCCTCTGGTTTCCCCATGCCACAGGTCTTTATTTATATACATCACCTCCTCCATTATCCTTGTCTAGGTAATCTCTGTTTACACAGCGGAGGTCCCCTTAGGAGGAAAGGCCTGAGCAATTTTTGGGGAAATGGTTCTCTTTCCTTGGAGTTTGTCCTACCCCTTTACATGGGCAAATGTACCCTTCCTAATCGCTACTCCCTTCCCGCACTTTCTATTGGGAAGAAGTGCGGGAGGAAAGGGACTTCTCAGAAAACATGCAGGCTCATCCTCCGTGCAGGTGATTCTCATCACCATGAAGATCCCCAGGAGGTTAAGGAGGAAGAGCATCTGTCTGTATTAGTCAGGGCTCTCTCAGTGAAACAGACTAATAGGGGATGATAAGTAGATAGGTAGGTAGATAGATAGAAAGACAGACAGGTAGATAGATGGATGAATAACGGATGGATGGATGGGTGATGGATGGATGGATGGATAAGATATCTCTGTATATTGGGAGATTCATCAAGAGAAAGAATTAGCTCCTGTGATTATGGAAAGAGAAGAGTCCCAGGACATATCGTCTGCCAGCTGGGACCCAAGAAAGCAGGTTCTGCCATTCAGTTTGAGTCTGAAAGCCTGAGGACCAGGAGAGCTGATGGTGTAAGTCTCAGTGCAAGGGCAGAAGAAGACCGATGCCCCATGCAAGCAGGCAGGCAGAAGGCGACAAGGTCTCCTTCCCTCTGTTTTCTTCTATTCAGGCCTCAGTGGATGGGATGAGGCTCTCCCCCTCCCCCAGGTCAGGGAGGGTGATCCACTTGACAGAGTCCACTGATTCAAATGCTATTCTCACCTAGAAACATGCTCACAGACACACCTAGAAATAATGTTTAATCTGGGTCCCAGGGACCAAAGTGACACATAAAATTAACTATCACACACCATCTCACCTCGCCCAGGCCTTGTTGAGACCTGTAGGCTGGGAGTGCAAACCCATCTTCTCTGCAGCACATAATCAACACCACCTCCCTCACCAGCCAGGTGCACTATCCACCCTTCCCATTAAATTAGGGCCCACATGCTCTCCCCCCTTTAAAGGGCATTCGCTCTCAAAGCCCATCTCTCCCAAACCTCCTTCTTGCCCTTTTCTGAGGCCGAACTTCCCGCCTGTTTCTGAAGCCCCTCACCTTGTCCTCACTCAGAGCACTTGGGTGCCCGCCGATGCCATGCTCTGCCAAAGGGCTGGGAGTAATGCAGGTGCCATTTAGGATGGACACAGCACAGGGGTCCATCAGAAGAGGGTCACCCACAGTACTTCTTACCTCACTGGTGTGACCCCACCTCATCAGATTCATAAGGTAGCTGAACTGGCTGAGCTGACTTCCTTCAAAATCTTGGGAGAAAAGGGTTGCTCAGCCAGAGCTGAGGAAATAATAATGGCAGGCTTTTGTTTAACCTACTTCAGAGTAGAAGTGCTTTTTAGACTGCGGTGGGACAGTTTGTATGTAAATAGCTCGTGCTAATTGCAAATGAGTTTTAATCTTTTCTTTGATGTAGACCCCTGGGGACACTTATTTGGAAATACTTGGTTTGCAGTTACTCGAAAGCAATACAATCAAGGATCTTTCCAATAGTCTTTCATGTAGACTTGCCTCTAAATCCCATGAGGAAAAAACGGAGCTGATCTAAAACCCGTCACTCAGAAGCCATCCTTATTGGGAAGACCTCTCTGCCAAGGGCAGCAGCTGTAGGTGGGGGGTGATGGGTGGTGTGGAGCTGCAAGCAGAGGGAACGGCCCCAGCAGCAGCACAGCTGCGGACAGTGTGCGGCACAGCTGGGCATGGAGCTGTGGGCAACTTGCCTGCGATGGAAATGGCCCAGGTCCCAGGAACTTGGGAACCAGCTGGGTGTGTGTGTGGGGGGGGGGAGGGGGGGAGGTCTCAGATCTGAAACAAGGAGACAGAATGGAGGGGGGACAGGACTGAGAAAGAACCCACCCAAGGGAAGTGAGAGGAAGGGTCCAAACACCTGCCAGTCCAGAAAGAGACATCGCCCATAGTGCACCCAGGGGTCTACATGTGACATTTTGGAATTTATATTGGAGCCAGGGATTCAAATGACAGAATTGAGATGCACTTTGTGACTTACAGTGGTTGGTGGACTTTTTATGACCAAAGAGAGTCCAGAAGAGTTGTGAGGCTTGCTTGAGTTTTCATCAAAAAGGAAAGGGACAGAGGAAGAACCACCTCACAGAAAACAGGTACAATAAAGTTGTTTAAAAGCTACTTCTCCCCAGCCCAGCCCAGCCCTCTGGGGTCCTGCTTATTTAACACTATGAACACACTCATTCCTCAGTGCAAGTGCTGGGTTAAACCTGCATATTAACTCATTTAGCCCTCCTAATAGCCTACCAGGTACACGCTATCATTCTCCCCATTTCACACATGAGGAAACTGAGGCCTGAGAGAGGCCATAATGGGCCCAAGCTCTCCCAGCAGGTGAGAGATGCAGCTGGGGCCTGCCTACCAGCTTGTGCTTTCAACTCTGGCTGCTCTCCAGAGCCCCTAGACATCTCAGAACCTGCCTCAGAGCCAGTTAGCCTTGCTAAGAATTTACACCTGTGTTGGGGAGGGCACAAGGGACGCAGCAGGGCAGCGGAAACCCTTCCCGGGATGCCCTCCTATGGGACCGTAGGAAAATCAAAAGTGGGGCACTCAGTTACCCTGCACTCTTGCTGTGTGATGTCCGGCCCCTTTGTGGCTGTCAGTCAGCGAGTGAGTGTCAGGGGAGGAAGCACGTGTACATGAGTGTGCAGTTCTCCTGCTGCCTCTTCAAGGTCACGACCTCTTGGAGGGCAGCTCTCAGTCCACATTGCCCACACAGAGCCCCTCCCGATTCCCTCCCTGTGGAATGCAGCAGAGACAGGCTGTTCCAGGCTCCGACCCCCGTCTCCTTCTGCTCAGGCCTCAGCTGTGCTATCACAGCCCAGGGCAGCCAGCGGGCACTTGGCAATGGTTCTCTGGGAAGTGATGGAAAGAATCACGTACCTTTCACAGGCTCATAAATCGCCCCCCACCCCCAGCCCCAGTCTGCCGGGAAAAATACTTCCTCCTGACAGTTTTCGCCATTTGCACCGGGTTTATTGAAACTGGGAAAAGGGTCCATTTTTAGTGAGCAGATGTCAAGAGGCATTCTTTGTGGGGTGTGGTTGGTAATAATTTAATTAGCCCAGCTTTTTTTTTGGGGGGGGGGGAGTGTTAATTAGTTTTTTATTAAAATACACCATCTTCTTCCCCACTCCTGTCCCCTGGGTAAAGCCCAGTTTCCCATCCATACCCCAGCAGTCTCGGCCTGGCCCCGACTATTATTGGAAAAGAAATTGCAAAGAGTTATTTTCGCGCAGCCATTGCTTGGGACACGTGTTGATGGCTCCTGTAGGTCCCAGAGACTGGGGAGGGGCAGGGCTCCTCCGAGAAGTCACCCAGTGTGTCCAGGAGTCTTTGGGGAAAGTCTGCTGGAAGCCAAGGTGAGGGGTAGGACGGTGTGGTTGGGAGCAGCTGGGGGAGAAGCTGGGAGGAAGGGCCTCCAGCCCCTCAGACAGAAGGGAAGAGTTCTCGCCAGGTGAGCCCGTCTCCCCGCTTCTTGTCCAGCCACTGGTCGCAGCTGAAGATGGTAGCCACGCCCGAGCGGGTGTTGGTGACCTCCACCTTGTCCACCAGCCAGCCTGAGTAGTAGCCACTGCTGTCGTGCTCCAAACGCACCTTGCGCAGCTCACCCAGGTCCAGCGTCTCCAGGAAGAAGTGGTCGGTGTTGCCCCTCTCGAAGAGGTTGCGCATTTTCCCCTTCAGCTCCCGCTTGCCTGTGTCCCCATTCGACCCAAAGATGGTCACAAAGACGTTGGCATCAGTGCCCGCCCCAGGCTCGCAGCCCGTCTTCACGATGACTTCATACTTGACTGGCACCAGGCACTGGACCCTGCTGGCAAAGCTCTGGGTCGTCTTGGTGACTTCGAATACTTGGAAGTACTTCTTCTTCCTCTTCAGGGGGATGAGGGTGTCACAGTTAAAGAAGTACCTGCGGGTGGGAGGGGAAGCTCAGTAGACATCAGCCCGGCCCACACCCTCCCAGGACCCCTGTTTCTCCATAGATGACTCCTTCCCAAGAGACAGGATACTTGACCAGAAATGTCTGCATTAAAGCATGAGGATGGAGTCTTGTTTATCTTAACATCCAGAGTGCTCTCCACTTATCCAGCTGCCTCTTTGTTTTTTTTATTCTCTGTTTATGTTTCCCCTCCCACTCCATATCTGATCCACCAGCCAGTTCCAATGAGCTGCTCTGTAACATAGAACCAGAACCAGCCCACCTCCACCTGGAAAAGTAGGCAGGCTTCACTCTCTGCCCGGCTGCCTGTTGGTCCAAGTCACCACTGCCTGCCATCTGGACACATCAGCCTCCCCACCCATCTCCCTGCTTCTCATTCCCCACGATCAGTTCTCTACCCAGCAGCCCAGTGACCCCGTGGAGATATAAGCCCAAGAATGCCATTCCTCTGCTCAGAAGCCCCCAATGGCTTCCCAAGTTTTGCAAAAATCACCACCTTTCAAATGCCTGCAAGACCTCTTGATCTGACCCTCTTCCCACTGTTGACCTTCCCAACTCATCACCTGCTCTTCTCTAAGCTCACTCCACACCAGCCATGCTGATCCCCTTATTCCCTCAAAGAGAATGAATGTTTCACCCAAAGTCATTGTCAGAGGCAGTTGCAGGGTTCAGAGTGACAATCCCAGCCGTTCAAAGCCAAGTGGAATCATGGCTATAGAATGTGCTCCCAAATCCCTCACAGTTGGCTGAGTTGAAGTGTGTGTGTGTGTGTGTGTGTGTGTGTGTGTGTGTACATGCTCTTGGCTGCAGGGTTCATGGGTTAAGAGAAAGTCTCCCAGTGAAGAAGCTACCATAATTAGAAGCAAGTTCAGGGCCAAGAGCAACTTCTTAGACCAAAAAGTCCCCTCCCTAATGCCATTCCAACCCCACATGTCCCCAGTTTTGGCAATGAGTCCAGTGATTACCAAGAAAGAAGTCAAGGGCACAGCAGAAAAATAGGGCATAGGTGTAAGGGGGGCTGGAGTCTGCCTCAGTGCTGCCCCCATGTGTCCTTTGGCAGGTCAGACCCCCTACCCAGACTTTGATTTTCCCATTGGCAATGCTAGAGGCTTCAAGTGAACTGCTATGGATTCTTCCCACTCCAAACTGCTACTTTATTTTTTATTATTTTAGGCTAACTCTTATTTTCTTATTCATTTTTATTTATTTACTAGGGGCTTGGTGCATGAAATTTGTGCACTGGGGCGTGGGGGGGGGCATTTCTCAGCCCAGCCTGCCTTCTCTCATATATTGGGAGTCCTCAGGGGGTGTCTTTCTGACTGCTTAGGTTCGCTCCCTGCTCCCCTTAGGGAGTGGGCCTAAGCCACAGTCTGGCCTCCCTTTATGGGAGGCGATCAGGCTAATCAGGGGAAGCCACCAGTCCCATCACCTTGCTGCTGCTGCCACTGCCAGTCACCGCAGCCATCAAGGTGTTTTCATCAACACAAATTCTAGTCTCTTCACCATGAAAAAATGACAACTTTCTTTAGGCATTTTCAAGATGTGTCTTTCATAGGATATGGCATATCTTTTTTCTTTTTTTATCCTCTCCTGAGGATATGTTTCCATTGATTTTTAGAGAATGTGGAAGAGAAGGGAAAAACAGAGAGAAACATAAAAGTGAGAGGAACACTTTGATTGGTTGCCTCCTGCATATGCCCTGACCTGAGCCCTGGCCAGGGAGGAGCCTGCAACCTAGGTATATGCCCTTGATCACAATTGAACCCAGACCCTGCAGTTGGCAGGCTGAGACATTATGCACCAGCTAGGGCAGGTTATGATACTTCCTAACCCTCCTGCAGTGGACCTTCATTTTTTTTTCTCTATGAGTGTGGTAGAAAAACCCTAGATCACCTTTTTTGGATTCTTATTACCCAAGTTACTAAGAATATTACCACTGGCATACAGGGAGCTTAGCCAATGAGCAGTAAGAAAAGGTGTTTCCTCTGTAGTTCACTCTGATCACCAGCTCCACCCCTGCCCCTCCAATCCCAGCTCCACCCCTGCCCAGGCCTGTAACCTTTGGCCCAGGATGCAGGCCTGGGCAGAAGACCTCCAAGCTCCTCTGATCGCCGGCTTCACAGAGCCCAGGCCTCTGCGATCACTGGCTCTGATCCTGCCCCCTGCCATCGCCAGCTCTGCCTCTGCCCGACTGCAGCCTCTGGCCAAGGCTATAGGCCTGGCCAGGAGACCCCCAGACCCCTGCATTTCTGGCTCCACCCTTGTACCTCTGGCCAAGGCTACAGGCCTGAGCAGGGGACCCTGAGATCACCAGCTCTGCCCTGCCCAAGCCCTGAGATCATGGGCTCCACCCCTGCCCCACTACAGCCTCTGGCCATGGCTCCAGGTCTGGGCAAGGGATAGCCAGATCCTGCTTTGTCAGCTCCACCAGTGCCCATACCCCTGTGATCACAGGCTCCACCCCTGCCCCTCTGATTTCTGGCTCTGCCCCTGCCATCTCAGATCACCGGCTCTTCCCTTGCCTCCCTTGCCCATGCCTGAGGCCTCTGGCAAAGGCCTCTGGTCTGGGCAGGAGACCTCCAGCCCCCTCTGATCGCCTGTTTCACCCTTCAGGTCCCCCGCCTTTCCTATCACCTGCCTGGCTAACAGGCCTGACCACTTCAGTGGTGGGGCTGAGCCAAACTGGGCACTTCCGTCTTGTGGCTATGGGCGCCACCATCTTGTAGCTATGGGGAAGGCCATCTTTTTGATGGAGTGATGTCTAATTTGCATATTACTCTTTTATTAGATAGGATGTGGCCATGGGCGCCACTATCTTGTGGCTATGGGTGCCACCATTTTGTGAATATGGGCACCGCCATCTTGTGGTTATGGGGGCGGCCATCTTTGTGATGGAGTGATGCCTAATTTGCATATTACTCTTTTATAAGATAGGATTTTTAAATGTTTTTTATTGGTTTGAGAGAGAGAGAGAGAGAGAGAAAGAGAGAGAGAGAGAGAGAGAGAGAGAGAGAGAGAGAGAGAGAGAAACATTGATCATTTGCTTCCCACCCATACACACCTAAACCTGGGACTGAACCTGCAACCTAGGAATTGTTTGATTCAGACTGCGAATCAAAATCACAACCATTTGGTATCCATATTGATGCTGCAGCCAACTGAGCCACCAGGGAAGGGTGAAAATCAAACCCATTTTAGGTGAAAATCCAGAACAGCAAAAAGACTTGGCTTTCTGCAAACTTACTAAATGCCAGGGTTTTGCATTCTTGCATCTCATTAACTCCCACAATAGCCCTGAGTTGTAGGCATCATCCCCTCATTTCACAGAAGGGGAAACTAAGGCTTTGGGAAGAGAAGTCACTGCTCAAGGTGACCCAGAACCTAAGCTCCCAGCCAGCCTGGCTGGCTGCTGAAGGACCCACTATTTAAAGATACTTTGTGGGACATCCTTATCTCACTCAGAGTTCTGTCCTCCCTCAATTTATCTGGAAAAATCTGGATTGTTGTTACGAAGTGCACTTTCTTAGTAGGGGACACACTTGCATTCTTTGTTTGAAAATTCCATTGAAATGTATTTCTTCATGCATATGCTCACTAATATGCATAATTCTATATAAACATACAGGTTTTGTGATCATATGCATATTTTTCTAAATTCACTCCTTTTCTTTTCTTTTTTGCTTGGTGCTAGCTCCTTTTTTCTCCCTCATTTCCATGTCAGCATCCCACGGTCACCTCAGATAAACTGTCACAATGGCAAGAGGATCTTGCCCAATTCCCCTCCATATCACCAACCCGGCCAGACCCACATACACACACACACACACACACACACACACTCAGGACGTCAGTGTTCCATGTACAAAATGGCATCAGGCAATATGTGTTTTTCCATATCTTGCTTTCCTCACTCAACAGTCCTTCCTGGGACTTACTCCAAGTCATCTGGTACATATTTAATTCATAATTTTTAATGGCTGAAAACTCTCCCCTGCTGTAGCTATCAGGAGATGTTTTCTAAGAGACATAAATGTAAGATCACCAAGCCGTGGGACCTCAGGGCTTGTGAGATCAGGACTAGCTGGGGAAGGACACGAGCCAGGTTGCTCCTGCTGGAAGTAGTGGGGAGGTCATCAGAAAGAGTAAAGGCAAAAGCAGAGAATAACAAACACAAAAGTAACTGCATACATGAAAAAGCACGTGGAATAGGATTGCACTTCTGGGAACAGTGTGTCTGTGAGATGTTAGGAAAATGCCAGTGAGAACCGGCCACCAAAGGCTCATGACGGCCTCCTTGGATGGGTAGGGCGTTGGGGAATCTTTACTTCCTTTTACACACGTTCTTTGTATTATTTGAATTTTTACAGTGATCATGCATTACATATGATATTGGGATAGGAGAATGAAGCTGTTTCTGGTCTTGAGAAAAAGAAACACCAGCCTCTCTGTGTGTCCTTCCTCCAGAATCCTAAGGATGTTAGTGACAAAAAAGAGCTGGTCAAAAAGGAACGCATGTTGCTGCAGAGGAGCCGGAACTGGGAAAGGTTGGGAGATGGAAATTTGACATTATCATGTTCATAAGAGCTTGAGAATAAATTCACGCCCAATTCATGGGAAACCATATATTATGGTGAATATGGTGGTTGGGAAGGAACTGTGGAAGCACATGAGGGCGAGGTAGTGGCATTTATAGTGGCAGCATGCCAGTACGCGCCAGACAGTGGCATGCCAATCCTAACAATGACTAAACATGCCTGCACAGTCCCCCTTCTGGATGGAGTGACATTTCTGGGGGTGAAAGGCTGTCTTCCAGCAGCAACCACAGGCCTGAGACCTGCACAGGCCATGGGCTGGAGCCGGACTTCTGAGAGCCCCAGGCTGCACCCTGCATCCTTCCCTACCTCTTGACTATAGGGAGCATCAGCTCGCCTCCCAGCTGACTCACGGTGGTTCTGACATCTGGGGTTCTAGACTCCCTGCATCCTCTTCCCTTTAGGAAGAGCCCTGCCCTGAAAACACCCCTTCCTCCCCATCCAGCCTGAGGACAAACGGAGAAAAGGCCACCCTCTTGAAGGCGAAGGAAAAGAGGCTTCCCTGGGAGGGGAGGCTTCTTTGCACTGGATGAGAAATTCCACAGCTCAGC